>CM077016.1:55625935-55912568 GCA_039090855.1 Macrothele yani
GTTCCAAGCTGAGGTGTATGCTATTTTAGCATGCGCCTCAGAATGTCTGATCAAAGGGTATCACAATGTGCGTATCCAGATTTGTTCAGACAGCCAGGCGGCTTTACTGGCACTTTGTCAGTGCCGCATTTCATCCAAAATTGTTTGGAACTGCCTCCAGACCCTAACTGAACTGGCAAACCGGAACAAAGTGCAACTGTTCTGGGTGCCAGGACATAGGAGTTTTGTAGGTAATGAGAAAGCTGACCTTCTTGCTAAAGAGGGGGCAGAGCAGGCTTTTTATGGTCCAGAGCCTGCATTAGGGCTCGCCTCTGGTGTGGCCAGAGGACTAACTAAAAGGCTGCTGGGAACTAAGCAGCTTGACGTCACTCTGGCATGCTACCAGCGATCAGAGGCAGGCAAAGGAACTTAATCAAGGACCCTTGCCTCATAGGGCTAAAGAACTCCTTAAACTGCCAAAAAAAGGATATTGTACTGATTTTTGGTCTACTTACAGGTCACTGTCGTCTTAACAGGCACCTTAATTTGATTGGGGTGAAAGAGGATCCACTTTGTAGAGGATGCCATCTGGAAGAGGAGACTTCCTTGCATTTTCTTTGTGACTCACTTTTTTGCAGCACTCAGGCTTGAACACTTTGGTACTCACAACTTGAGACCAAGTGATCTTTCTTTAGTACCAGTCAAAAGCATTCTTGCTTTTGCTCGTGCATCTGGTCTCTTTTGAGATTAGGGCTGGGGATGCACAATAGACCTTAGGTCACAGAGCTGGGTCAAGCACCCACACACACACACACACACACACACACACACACATTGGTACAAGTACCCGTAATTTACGTAAAATAAGTAACTAGTAAATTACCTTGCCAAACATGCGCAGCACATGCAAAAACTTTTATTAGCATGATCATATTTAAATATCACTTTTTTTTTTCACAAATTTAAATTATAGGCCACTACAAAATTCAATAATCGTGCGTTCCTCTCTGCTGTTTACGATTCTTCGAATTCTTTCTTCGCGGCGAATCAAACTTTTCTTAATTATAAGCGGAGCTTCTCTGCGCATTATTGTTTCTATTTCTCTTTGGACAGAAGCTTCTTCCTTTCGCAGTTCCTTTATTAACCAAAAACACGAAACGTGGGCATGCCCAATCAGAAGCTCCCATCGCCGATGCCATGATTAAATTTTGTTCTGAGTGCATGGGGTCACTTTTGAATTCACTGACCACACCAGAACTGGTGGGAAGAGTGGCTCGTTTCGTCGTTCTTCACCGCTACACGTGTTGTACGACGAACTTTTTCCAAGACATAGTAGTCTTTAACCATTTGACTAAGTCTTCCACTTCGTCATCAAACAATAGTTTTATCTCGTTAAAGGCATTAGCATAGTCTTCAGGAGGAACAAAAGCAAGCACCGGAAGATGTCGAACTATAAAGCTGAACTCTTCATCATTACAATATCTTGATTGCAGGCCAGGAGTAGCCTGAACTTTGCGCCAAATGTTTTGCCCAAGATGAAAGAAGCATCCGTGGTGTCTAGCAGCTGGAAAGGTGGCCCTTACAGCATTGATGACTGACATCTCAAAATAAGTGATCACCCACTGTGGATCTAAAATAAAATCTTTCTGGGTGGCAAATGTCTTTAGCTCTTCAAAGAATGAGAAGTAACTGGTTTGCGATTTGCTAGTCATCAGAGCGTAAACTAACAGCACAACTCTACAGTTGTTCATAGGACCCACGGGACTGTGAATTGAATACAGCTGTTTAAAAATATTGGGCACTGTTTTAAAAGTCCCATCCGTCACCCAAAATGCAGCTTCACCCAACATTTTGAGATTAGCTTCTGTTGAAAAAATTAAAAAATTTTCATTGCTCTCATAGAAGTATTTTAATAGGAATAATTCCCCGTCCTCTGTGTATTTTAAGAACTCGGGTATATTTAGTATTTCCACAGTTGCAAGTTCAGGTGGCATTTCAACCCTCCTAGTTCTTTTTATCAATTTCCTCTGTGCGTCTTTCGACGGCATGCTCTGATGAGCCACAAGAGACATTTCGGAGGCTACATCCTGTATAATTCGCAGGGGTAAATCGTTGGTGGTTCTGGCCTTCTCTTTGATGTCCGCAATCTTCTGGGCTGCTTTAGATTGAGCACTTTCAGGAGCATGGGTATGCTCGGATGCACTTATAAGATAATGTTCTTCACCTGCAAGTGATGTAATTGCTCTACTTTTGCAGCCATTACTCTTCTGATCGCATATCCAATAAAATTTATTACACCATTGTCTTTCTTTAAGGAAAAGAAATCCATTTAAACTCAAGTTTTTTCTCTCCTTTTTGCGAATCGACAAACGTACATAGTTCCCACATGGTTGTGCTTGGAACTTCTTCAAAACCTCATGGAACTGAGAAACAGACTAATTACAAAACGACTAGTGCTCTTAGATCACATGATTTTCTCCCCGCTCCGAGGAATGGGGTTCAGTCCAAGGTTAATGAATACAATAATTTGCTCTCCTCTCACCTTTCCGTAGGAGTGTAAGTAGAGGTAGAGAAAGGTCTTTAGATAGGTGGGAGGTATTAGCTTTCATTGTAAGATGATTTTTTGGCCGCAGTTTGTTGCTTATCTCTATCACACATCTCAACAAAGCGCATTGTGAGGCTGGGAGAAACTGGGTTCCTCCCAGGGGTTTCTTCTGTGGTTAAAGCTTGCAGTACCCCGCGGCATCCTGGGTGTTGTACGTGGGCAGTGATGTCTCTGGGGTGTTTCCTACTAGTCCTTGGCTGAAGGGAGAGATATTCTTTCTTCAATACATTGTCTGCTTATCTTTTCTATAATTTTTGGACCAATCTCTGAGCTTTCGTAAAGGTGGCGGCAAACCAGGGCTATTGAAAAAGAAGGGCTGGGCCATTCCTTTGTTTCTAGATTAGTATTCTAAGCTTCTGCAAAGAACGGTTCATGGGTGCTGTGACGTCACAGAGAGAACCAGAGACGTGCCAATCAGCCAAAATTCCGAGGGTCCGCTAGAATCCCAAATCAAATTTTACGGTTAATAAATTAATAACAGAGACATGGCAAAAGCTAAAAAAACGTTTTATTGTGAAAAATGGAAATGCTACGTGGCAAGTTGATTTTTTTTTGTAAAAATTTAATTCATTACATAATTCAATAGAAAACAACTTAAAATCAGAGCAAAAAGATTCAGTCTTTTGTTCACTAACGGATACTACGGGCAAAGGACTAACATTTTATTTTCAAATTTCTTTTAAATTTTAAAGATTTCAGCTTTCATGATATGCGTGGCCAGGTCCAATATGAAGGAATAAATGGGGCCAGTATGAAGGAAAACCACAATGGACTTAAAAAAACATAATTTTTGGACCAATACACTTAGGCATTTTATGTACGTTCAAAAGCATTAACATGTCTTGCCATATAAACGTCATGAACATGAGTACAGGGGATTTAATTCATTACATAATTCAATAGAAAACAACTTAAAATCAGAGCAAAAAGATTCAGTCTTTTGTTCACTAACGGATACTACGGGCAAAGGACTAACATTTTATTTTCAAATTTCTTTTAAATTTTAAAGATTTCAGCTTTCATGATATGCGTGGCCAGGTCCAACATGAAGGAATAAATGGGGCCAGTATGAAGGAAAACCACAATGGACTTAAAAAAACATAATTTTTGGACCAATACACTTAGGCATTTTATGTACGTTCAAAAGCATTAACATGTCTTGCCATATAAACGTCATGAACATGAGTACAGGGGATTAAAAATTGTTCAAACTGCCCAGGCCCCGCGATTAAAAAACACAAAATTAAAAACATAACTTTTTCCCGCTGCTTCACGGAGCAGTGTAGCTTAGAAAAATCGGAAAAACCGAGATAATTTATATCTCAAACTAGCAGGGGTACCCGGTATTTCCCGGGTAAATATTACTATTCGTGGAAACACCAAGCTCACCTGGTGAAAGTAAATAAATGAAAAAGGTATTCCTGTAATTTTCCAGTCAATTTATTTTAATTCATTTAGGTTATTGCTTTTTGATAAACTGTACTTTTAGTTTATCAATTTGGGAGCAAAAATGTAAATATTTTTAGGATTGCCAATCCCTGAGCATGCAACGTTAAGTTGTCCGTGTGAAAAGCAGGGTTCTTCCAAATTAATGCTCGCCAATGCCAGTTACTGGCTGATGCAGTAATATTTCTGGAAAAAAAAAAAAAAAAAGCCAAGATGGCTGAAATTGTGAAAAAAAAATATTTACTTAATTTACTTTTACGAAACCAAAAAGAAAGGAAAAGGAATGGAAATATTTACCTTCAAAAAGACATCTATAGAACAGCCGTACATCTGAGAATCCAGCGACACTGAAATGCAATGTATCTATGACACGTCGAGTGCATGTGACTTGGCATTGGCATTGATCATCTTTTTGTTTACCGTTTTGAATATCTGGAACTCTCTATTTACATTACATTGTATTTCTGCCTGATGAAGCAGTCAGTTGGTGGTGAAAACTAACATTTATTCATTTGTGTTTTTAATACACCATTAAATGGATATTTTCCCACTTTATTGTTATCTACAGTCTCCAACTTAGACCGTAGATGGGATATTGGAGTGCTAAATTGCGTTGAAGTTCTTAAAAGTACAAAATGGAACTTTTTACGGAAATTTTGTATGGGCCCCCTTCACGACAGGCCCGACCACTTCCAAAAACCATCTACGGTCTAACTCAGAGTACCAGGATATAGTATACCAAATTTGGTGCTTCTAAACTGAAAACTGTAGATTTTACGGAAATTTTGGGTGGAAGCTCCGTGGCCCCTGGCTCCGACCAATACAGGGCTCCAACCCCTTCAGGGTTCCCACTCTTTTTCTCCCATAAAAAATAAGCACTTTTTAAGGACTTTTAAGCACCTTTTGAAAATTTTTTAAGGACCTCGGCAATTACATGTGCACTAGCTTTATATACATATAGAAGAAAATGTATGTAAATACATTTTCTTCTATATGTATACACTGAGTTGCCACTTTATTATGATCACCTGACAGTTTTAAGCAAATGAGCTATGGCTGCATGCTGTTGCTGCCAGAGGGCAAGGCTAGTATAAAAAGGGAAAGCTTAGTGCTTGTGACAGTAGAAGTGATTTTTGGGTGACGAGATGGGTAAAAATGTGATTTGACGAACTTTCAGCATGGGATGATTGTAGGAGCTCGGAGCCATGGAGCGAGTATCACAGAAACCGCCGCATTCATGAAATGTTCCAGGGCAGCTGTTGTTAAAGTGTTTGTCTCTACGTGCAATGTGTAGCCATCATTGACTGGTAACTGCTCGGGCGGTATGGGGAGTGTCCAGACTGGTAACATAAAACAGAAGGGCAACAGTGCAGCAAATTACAGACCATCTTAATCAAGGATCCCCTCAAATTACCTCTGCACACACTGTTCGCCGTACACTGCATCGGATGGGATATGGCAGCTGAAGGCCTGTGGGCGATTCCATGCCAAATCAACCAGTGACTCAACCTGACCATTTCAGATTTCAACGAAACCTTCAGGGATCATTCTCCCTAGTGATATAAATGAGAACATATTTTTGAATTTTTTTTTATTTCACTGGGTTTTCATGTAATTAATTTTTAAAATTTTGAAAAATAGTCCTTTTTTGGCTTGCATAAACTTTTCCAATCTTGAATTTCTCAAGTTTTTTAAGGCCTAGAGAGTTGTTTGACCCCTCATTTTAAAGAGAATTTCATAAGTTTCAATTTGATATGCAACTTGAATATGCTTCATGAAAAAAAAATATAAAATTAAAAAAAAAAGTAAATATTTTAAGTGTTTTTTAAAATTTTTGAAAACAATATGTTTTTTGTAATATTATAAGCTTTCAATCCTGAAACTTTTAGAGTGGGATCTCAATGGGATCAGGAGTTATGGTACTAATGGTATTGTTTTAAATACCAGTTAGGGCTACATTGCTACCTTTAACTTTTGTAAAGTAAAGTAAAAAAAAAAAAAATACATTGGCTATAAGGTAACTAATTTACATTAGGGTCTATTACAGATAATGATTTACTAAACCCTGCAATGGTAGTCCTAGTCAAAGAATTCTATCAAAATGATGAGGTTGGTCGTCAAATGCCTGGTAAAAAAGACTTTGTTTCAGTCAAAAAAGATGGCAAATGTGTACATGTTCAAAAGTATTTAATTCTAAGTACATTAAAAGAATCATATCTACTATTTAAGGAACTTTACATTGATCAGAGAATTGGAATTTCTAAATTTTGTGAGCTTCGTCCCAAGCATTGTGTTCTTCCTGGGTCCAGTGGGGCACATTCTGTGTGCGTTAGCACATTACATCAGAATGCCAAATTCATGATGGCTCAGTGTAAAATACCTGAATTGGCAAATGGTGAATGCCCGATTAAAACTTACAAAGATATAACAACAATATAATTTGCAAAATGCCAACATTTAAATGTTACTTCGCAAATTGTGTTAATTGCCCAGGAAGCGATGATTTGAAGAAGCTTTTGAGCTTAATAGCATTGAAAATGTGAGTTTCAAACAATGGATGCAGATTGATAACAAGTGTGTCTTAGAAACTATTATAAAACTGACAGAAGAGTTTTGGGATTATTTGTTTCAGAGTTTGCCAAAGCTTTTAAGACACTCTTTCATTGCTACTCAACAGTCTTCCTATTTGAGACACTTAAAGAAAATCTACCTCAAAACCAATGCATTGTACTTTGTGATTTTGCTGAAAATTATGCATTTGTGCTTCAAGATTTTGCACAAGGCTTTCATTGGAACAATGCTCAAGCAACAATACATCCATTTGTTATATACTACGTTGACGAGGAAACCAAAAAGTTGGCGCACCTGAGCTTAGTTATTTTTTCTGATTGTATGGTGCATGATACAGTTGCTGTTCATTTGTTTCAACACCTCATGATTGACTTTCTTAAACAGAATCTGCCCCATAAACCTGAAACGCTGAATTACTTTTCAGATGGAGCATCATCACAGTACAAAAACAAATCAAACTTTCTCAATCTCTGCCATCATGAGAAAGATTTTGGCATCAAGGCGGAATGGAACTTCTTTGCATCGTCACATGGGGAAAATGCATGTGATGGTGTCGGAGGAACTGTTAAACGATTAGCAGCATTGGCCAGTCTACGAATGGTCTACAGTGATCAAATTATGACCCCCTCGCCAACTTTCTGATTGGGCTAAAGACAATATTGACAACCTCAGTTTTTTTGTATTTCACTACAGACGAATATGAGGCAGAGGAAAAGACCTTTTTTTTTTTTTTTTTGGAGGTTTAACGACCACCGTGAGCAACTCAATGGGCTATAAGCAGTCGCCCGTCCCTAATTTAGGGTCACTGGTTCCAGGGAAAGGAGAGAGCTAGCGCCGTAAGACAAACACAACATCCATGCCTCACCGGGATTCGAACCTGCAACCCGTTCCGACGAATGATCAGAGGCCATCGCTTAGACCACTGCGCCACCGGGGCGGCAGGAAAAGACCTTGAAGAGTAGGTTTGAAGCAGCAGCAACAACAATAAAGGGTACTCAACAATTTCACAGTTACAGTCCTGTGAATGAGACTAGAGTTTTAGTAAAAAGCTACTCATTTTCAGAGGAATCAAGTGTAGAAATAGTTTCAGTTGATGACATGATGATGATCTGGACATTAATGACATTGTTGGCTTTGTTACATGCCAATACTCAGACAAGTGGTGGTTAGGTTGTGTGTTACGAATAGAAGCAGATGAAGTAAAAATAAGTTTTTTGGAACCACATGGCCCTCCTCAATCTTCCAAATACCCACAACTTACTGGCATACTAGTTGTGCATAAAAATGAGGTTTTAACAAAAGTTGATCCTACAACAGATACAGGAAGAGTTTATTGACTTACAGACTCAGAAACCAAAAAGGCAACAAGAACTTATTTGTTAAATTAAAGAAGAAGAGGTCTCTATTTTGGCGTAACTACAACTCTGAGTGCTAACTAAAAATGTTTTTTTAATTTTACCAAGTAAAACTTTTAGCCTGTTGGGACTGTCCTTCCCTTGTTTTATGTTTGACTATGTATTAGTATGATGTATTATGTAGATTTTAAAACTCAGTGTCTGTTATCATGTAAACACACTAAAACGAGAATTATAATCCATTATTACTTGCACAGTAACTAAGTTTTCTGCCATGGCTCCTGATCCCCTTGAGATCCCACTCCAAAAGTTTCAGGATTTAAAGCTTATAATATTACAAAACACATATATTTTTTTCAAAATTAAGAAAAAAAAACTATCTCAATATTTTTTTAATTATTTTTTTTTTATTTCACAAGCATAGTCAAATTGCATATCAAATTAAAACTTATGAATTTTTTTTTTAAAAATGAGTGGTCAAACAACTCTCTAGGCCTTATAAAACTTGAGAAATTCAAGATTGCAAAAGATTATGCAAGCCAAAAAAACGACGATTTTCAGGGTTCGTACTCTTTTTGGGGGAAAAAATTCAAGGATTTCCAGGCCTTTTCCAGGCCATATACAAAAAATTCCAGGATGATTACTACGCTTTACAGTATTAGTCCAATAAGAAGCCAAATTGTGGAAGTTAGTTGCAGAAAGTTATAAGTTTTTGGAACAGAAGAGTTCATTAGTCTATTTACATGAACTTCATATGAAAAACACTAAATAATTATGAAGATAAAAGATCAAAACTGGTTTGAAGTTCAACATGCTTCAAAGAAAGAAAAAAAAGTTCATTTCTATTGTAAATTGTACAAATATAAAATTTTTATGTTTTAGTATTAATTCTCTATATGCTTGGAAGATACCACAAATATGGAGTATCAATGGATGGTTATACAGATTTAAGATTGCTGACTTTGGTTTCAAGTTCCATATCCATTTTTTTAAGTACTGCTCTTTTCTCATGAGCAGTTTTTCTAAAGCTATTAGATTTTACAATGTATGTATTGTTATTTGTAGTTTCAGCTTTTAAAGCTAAATCATCAGCAGAGTTAAGTAATTCTTTGACTTCTCCTTCAATGAGTTTCCTTTTCTTTTTTATGCTATCAATTTCATCTAAAATAGCTTTCCTTTTTCCACATATGGCTGCTTTTTCCTTTTCTTTGGACTTATCATCCAAATAATGTATGTATTTTTGCCTTGCAGCTCCAACGGATAACAGAAGGGATTTTGAGATATTTACCTTATCAATACCACCTACATAGGATATATGATCATAAATAATTCTCTGTGCTACAATTGACTCCTCTCTCATGTTTTCTACAATGAGCTCCTTATTGACTGAAAAACCCCTCTCAACAGAAGCTTGCCCATGTGACAACAGTAAAAGAAGTTTCACAACTTTCCACAGTTCACTAAAAGCTTTAGTAGAAGACATGTACTCATACAATAATGTGTCTACTCTTTGTTGTTTATCTTCTGGATCAAAGTTTATGAATGAAGATTTTACTGCTGCAACACTGGTCACAAATTCCTTAAACTGCCATATTACACCATCACATAATTCTGGTTGTATTCTATGAGCATCAACAAGAAGTGTGAGAATGAATGTTAGATTCTTAATACAAGTCTCACTATTTTTTGACATCAACCGAGGATCTAAACACTTCATGTGGCGAACAAGGGAGTACTTAAGTGGATTTTTTTCCAATAGCTTCACAACTAGCTTTTGCAAAAATATTCGGCATTCCATTCTAAACTCCATAAGTTTGCGTTCACTAATGTTCTTAGCACTTAATTCTTTCAATACCTTCTCTGTTTGAAACCCAACATCAATTTCTTTATAGTGACAACACTGAGATGCATCTGTAAGGTCTACTTGTAACAGCTTTAAGGCAGAGTTAGCTTCTGCCATTACGGTTCTTTTAACAAAGCGATTCATCATATTTCTTAGCATCTTTTCAAGATCTGTGGCCATAAAAGGCATCATTGGCTTATCTGACTGATATGCCTTGAGAAATGGTACCAGCTGTTTTGAAACTGAATTGAAGAAATGCAGTTTAGCCAAAACAAAAGGATCTTTAGTGAAAGTTTTGATAGCATCAAATGATACAGTGTGGGGATTCTTGATGCACTTCTTTTCAACTTGGTTAACATAATTTTCAATGTCTGCCCAAATTTCTAATGCTCGCTCGCAGGCAGGAGTATTTTCTAGCCACCTGTGTGGGCAGAATTTTAATGGCATCTTACTGGCTAAAATTATTTTAGAAAAATCTTCCCCTCCTTGCAGGTGAATCTTTAAAAAGCCTAAATAATGATGAAAGCAACTTTTGAATTTCCCACCCTGTTTGCTGAGGCTCCATGTCGAAAGGCATTGTTTACAATGTGAAGTCCACAGCTCCCTGTGTTTAGGAGTTGGACATTTGAGTCAGCACTAAGTGTTGATTGCAGCATATCAAAAAACTTCCAATTAACATTGGGTCCATCCATTGATAACTGCACAATGTTACACAGTGGGAGGCACGCCATGCATTCAAGAAAATTTTCCATCATTATGTCTGCACTAGCATGACCCAAAAAAACTGATGACAAATATCTGGTTGAAACTGTTCCTTTTTCCCATAAACGAACATGTATATCTATTTGTTTTGACTGACTAAACTTGTTTAAACTTTCGTCAAACAAAATCACAAAATTTTCATTTTCGACTTCCTGAACCAACACTGATTTAAAGTGAGGTGCCAAACCAAAGCAACAAATGTAGGAAAAAAAATTTTCGCCACAGCTGAAGTTTCCAGCAATTCTGCTGTCAGAAAACATTAGGCTGAATAAAACATCATTACCTGCACAAGACCTGTAAGAGTAATGGGATTTAACCACTTTTAAACACCACAATGCTTCTGCTTTAATGGTTGCATTTTTTTCAAGAGGAATATGCAGAGGATTAGATGTGGATGCAATAGGCTGTACTTGTTTATCACTTGATACACATAGCAATTTATCAACAGTTAGTAGAACATTTTTACAGCTTTCTGTCAACATACTATGTTTTTTTCCTTTCATGTGGCTTCTTAAAGCAGATTCCCCCATATTCGAAACATCTATTATTTTAATGGATAAAAATGCATTTTGCAACATGGCAATTGCTTTCATCTTTTTTTAATCCATCCAGCATATTTAGGATTTATTAGCCAAAGATCACTAAAAGTACACTTACCCATATTTAATGGGAGGGGGGAGTGAAAAAAATGGGTAAATCAACTGAAACAGTAAATGAAAACCAAAAAAATATCTAAGATCAGGAACCACACAACTAAAAATTGAGAATTTCCCCTGAGTAAGGGGCTACACATGTGACCAATTACTATAGGCCAGATTTTAAGTAATTAAAGAAAAATGGGTCTTACTGCTATGTTCTTTCCTGCTCCCCCAGCTTTGTCCTTTAGGCAGCCTGGGTTGCAAATGCTTTGGCATTGATTTAGTCTTCATTCAAAACAAGGAAACAACACTTAGTGAAGTTACTGTTTTATGACCTGTATGCCAATCAGTAGACAGAGTGTTGTGCTAAAAGACTGTTACAAAGCATCACCTCTTACAGCTGGGCTCCAAACCAGAGGAAAGGAAATGTTAACAAACACTTAGTGCCTGAGGGAAGCAAAACTTTGTACTGGGTCTCCTCCAAGTCTCAAATCTTTCATACTTACCCAGCTGGAGTGGACGTAGGGCTTCAAGCTTGGAGAATGAATACTGCTCTTATATCTATGCCTTTGAATTTAATTTCGACCATTTTCAACAGGGTAGGTTCCTAGGTTGTACCTAACAGCATACTAAAATTTCGCCAAAATCCAACCCCTTTTACGTGAATTATCGTACGGACAAATGGAAAAAACCAAAGCATAAACGTTTCTGCAACCTACAGTTCGAAAGGGTTAGTAATTTCTAAAATAAAAACATAACGAACAGCGTGAAAACTAGCTCATACACAGAATATTTGAAACTACAGTATGCGCTCTCAATTATTAGGGATGATAGGGGGGAAGGGAATAGAACTGTCCATAATTAGCATGTTCTCGTTGCGCTAGGCGCTTAAGCTATAGTTAGGGTGAAGGAGGAAGACACGGAATTCAGCAGTGCTTAAGCACTGCTGAATTCCGTCAGACCCCCAATGGTCAAATGATTGAAATGTGCTGATGTTCATGGAATGAAATGGTTGATCAGCTATGATAACCGCATAAAAGTTCGAAGGGGGAGGAGGGGGGGCGATTTTTTTTTTTTACTTTATGCAACATTCTACATTACTCCAGTATTTATCTTGTCATCATCAACAATAACAATGTAACTACCACTTACGATCGCGGATATCGGCCAACTGAAAATCTGCCATACAACTAAGGGATACAACACACAGGTATCCTGTTACAATGTATTGTAATTGAAAAAAAAAAAAAAAAGATTTCAGAAATTAAAATCGAAAAAAAAAAAAAAAAAGATTTCAGAAATTCAAATCGAAAAAAAAAAACTTTCAGAAATTAATATCATCAAGTCATGGTGTTTCAAAAATCCGTTTTCCTTTATAATGTTTAAAAACATGTAATGTTTTTTCTTTTTTACCTGTCGTGTATAATAAAATGGGTTGATTTTTTTATGGAATCAGACGTCCATATGTCTGATTGTCTTCGTCTGAGTTCACACGTTAGCTACTGTGTACAAGTAGACATATTTTTTCAGCTCAAAAATATGTAGTTTTGTATGTATTCACAGTATAACTCATTCCGTATTCCCACAGAACAAAATTCAGCAGATACAAATGAAGAACATCAAGACCCACCCAACACCATGTTTCCGATTGTCTGCTGTTTATATTCAAGAAATGCGAATATGGATCAATGGTGAATGCAGCAACTATGGTTTTTATTTATTACCAAGAAAAAAAAAAGGAGCCTGAAAGCTGTAAAGCTGAAACGGATATTTCTCCCCCTCCCGAAAACATTCCGATTAAGTTCAAACAGCAGGAGCACGCGTCCACGCACACTCAACCTCTGGAATGTCCTGATGGAACGGCTTCTTTTCATTTGGCACATCGCCATAAATCACCACCTGCAGCTCACTGAAGTGTCTTCCTCCTTCACCCTAACTATAGGAGAAAACGTAAAAAAAAAAAAAAAAAATGCTGCCCAATTTTCGACAAAATGACCAAATTTACGTCATAACGTTGCAATTTACTAAAATACGTTTATCTGCTGAATTTCGCCTAAATCCATTGAAAACTTTTTAATTATAGATTTTTTTATTAAAACAGTAACTCAGACATCTGAATAAAAATGTATGTTTGTAATTAAAATAGAGTCCATATCATCACAGAAACAAAATTTAAGGATCACTCTGTTTAAATAAACCATGGCATCTAAAAAAATAATTTGCTTGCTTTTCCCGTAATTTATAATTGCCGTTTCTTTTTTTTTGAATCCGATTTTGCAACGGAAGATTTTTTTTTTTTTTTTTTTTTTGCATCTGCTAAAGTTTCAAACGGAATTCGGCGAAATTTGCACTAGAACTTTATTGTGATGTATTTTAACCACTGTAAAAATTTTACTGTGTTATTTTCAAAATTCCGGAAAATGGATTTCTGAAAATATCTCTTAGTCCTTTTGAGCCGTGGAAGTGATAAACAGGTGTTTGCTTTCTTCCCAACCAAGGGCTTCGGATCAGCGCTCCCAGCTGTCAATCAACCGTTGCTTTGGTAACACACTTTCTGCTCAAGGCTCACTGTCTAAAGAGGCACACATAATAAAAATTTCCAATGCTAACTTTTTAAGTTTTAAACCGATTCAAATGGAATTTTGGGAGTGAGCTTCTGTAATCCAATTATAGTAAATGTAAAAATTTCAGTCACTTTTGTGAAAAATTCGCAAAGATAGTTTTCTTATTTTTTATCATAAGTAGCTGAAGTCTCTTGAGGGGTGGGCCGGAAGCAAGCGTCTTAATGCAATAAACAAGGAGCAGATGAATGTGTTGTTCAGGCATACTCTTCACTGGTGGATGCCAGCTGACTTGGTAAACACGCGACCCCCTTGCAAATGCTAAATGTCTCTTCTTTCCCCTTCTGTTGTTCTCAGTAGTTGTCGGACGGACATCAAGCTCAGGGCTAGAGAATGCATCAAGCTCCCCTTCCCTAACAGACCTGCTAGTAATCATCCAATTTTATTGCACTGGAAGTAGTGCTACCCCCCCCCCCCACCCAGCCAAATTAGGATTTGGGCACATCCGATGATCCGAAACACCACTGTAGCCGGCGGTTTCTTTGAGAACAGAGGAGAGGAACTTAAAAAAATTAAGGGGTAACAGTCAGTAACACGATTTCCTAAAAGGGCATTTTTTTTAAGCACTAATTTCAAATTTCAAGGCTTTTCAAGACAGCATTAAAAAAATACCGTTTTTCCAGGATATTCCAGGCCTTGAAAACGTAATCATGATTTTCCAGGACTTTCCAGGTTTTCAAGCACGCGTGCGCACCCTGGATTTTTCAAAATTTTAAAAATTAATTACACGAAAACCCAATGAGATAAAAAAAATTTAAAAATATATTCTCATTTATATCATTAGGGAGAATGATCCCTGAACGTTTCATTGAAATCTGAGATGGTCAGGTTGAATACAGAAATTTTGGGGTTGATTTGGCATGGAATGACCCCTGTTCGAACACCTTTGCTGTCTGCAGTTAAAAAGAGAAAACGTCTCCAGTTCGCACAGGAGCACAAGGATTGGACAGTCGATAATTGAAAACAAATTATGTGGTCCGATTAATCACGTTTTCAGTTGCACCATGCCGATGGCAGAGTGAGAATTTGGCGGAAACAGCACAAAAGCACAAACCCCAAATACATTGCTACAACCCGTCAAGCTGGTGGAGGCAACATTGTGGTTTGCGGAATGTTTTTCTGGCATACTTTGGGCGCATTAATTCGTGTTGATCAACGTCTGACTGGCACATCATATCTAAACATCGTTGCGGACCAAGTGCATCCTGTCATGTGGATGGTTTATCCCAATGGCGATGGCTACCTTCAACAAGATAATGCGTCCTGCCATAGTGCTCGTATTTGTACAGGATTGGTTTGAGGAACATGCCGGTGAGTTTACTTTGCTTAGGTGGCCCCCACAATCTCAAGATCTCAACCCCATTGAGAATTTGTGGAATGAAGTTGAACGAGCCATCAGACAGCTGGATCCACAACCCTGCAATCTCACACTCCTGGAAAGTGCTATTCATCAAGCATGGTCTCAGATCCCACAAACCACCTATCAACATCTCGTGGAATCCGTGCCACGGAGAATCGACACAGTATTAAAGGCGAAAGGTGGCCCAATGAAGTACTGAGGGGGTGGTGATAATAAAGTGGCTACTCAGTGTATAAAAACGCCGACTTTTTTTTTTTTTTTTCTCAGAGTCTAGGCTCCAAATATTAATTAGGCATAGCATTTCATATGAACTCGGGTGCTCCACGAAAACGACCGATCGAGAGTTTATGGGCAAATCTGGAAAAATTGAAAAAAAAAGTCCGAACAAAATGAGAAATAAGCACCTTTAAGCACTCCGAACAAAATAAAAAATAAGTACTTTTAAGTACTTTTTGCTCTTTTGGGAAAATATAAAGACTTAAGCACCCAAAAAAAATATAAGCACTTTTTAAGGACTTTTAAGGATTTATAAGCACCGTGGGAACCCTGCCCTTCCCAAAACCGACTACTGTGCAAGTTAGGGCACCATGAGATAGTATATAAAATTTGGCGGTTCTAAATTGAAAACTGTAGATTTTACGAAAATTTTGTATGGGCCCCCTAGACAACAGGCCCTGACGACCCCTTCCCAAAACCGTCTAGGGGCTAACTCGGAGTACCATGAGATAGTATACCAAATTTGGTGGTTCGTCTAAACTGAAAACTGTAGATTTTACGAGAATTTTGTATGAGGGCCCCTTGACCCCGGGCTCCTATTCCCAAAACCGTTTATGGTGTAAGTTAGGGTACCATGAGATAGTATACTAAAGTTAGGGTACCGTGAGATCGCATCCTGCCATGGGAAAGCCATTTTCAGTCATCCTCCGCATCAATGAAATAGCTAACGACTGGCCTTACGCTGCACTTACGTAATCGCGCACCTCGCCCGGAACGAAATTACTGTGCCATCCTAAAGAGCAGGGAACATATAAATAATATCAATTTCACAACACTCCAAAAGACCACCAAACCATCTGCAAACAATCTTCATCAGGATTTCATAATGAACAGCATCGTTTTTGCTACATACCATGTGATTACAACAAAACTCCTTCTTCATAAGCTCTAGCTACATCGTGAAACCTATACAAGTCACTTATGCCGAAAAAACAACGAATTAGAAGGTAGGTGAAAAACATTCGGAAATGGTGGGATTGACAGTACGTGTTGATTAAGCATCGTTCTACGTTTAACCAAATCATGCATAAACCTTAAAAAAGCGTCAGTCGATTCGCCCTTAAAAACAGCATTTTTTGCCGTGAAAACATTTTTTCGCTTGGCAGTTTTTGCTGTAGATTGCTGTTTCAGCGCAGTTGGGTGCAAATATTCTAATTTTTTTTTTTTTTGTAATTTTTAGCAATTTGGTGCGGTTGGGTGCAAATATTAATTATTTTTCTGTAATTCGTAGCAATTTGGCACAAGATAATGAAATTGGCACAGTTTAGCGCAAACTTTCCATCACTGCTTTCGGAACTTATCGAGAGGCAAAGCTGTGTGTTAGGATGCACAAATATATCTATCAATTGAGTTTGGTAATTATGCAGAAAGGAACTGCCCAAACACCTTAATAGTGATCTGGAGTTCTATTAAATTTACAAGAAAAGGTATTAAAGTCTGTATCTCACTTTAAAAAAAGATGGGGGCAATTTCTAATAATGGCAAGTTGTGATAGATGCACTAAAACTTTCAAATACCTACTGAATGACAACCCAAGGATTTGTGAATACATAATTAACAATAACAGAGATGTTAATGGTAGATCTGCCAATTTTCAAGAATTGAAATCTGTAAAACAAAAGTTTCAGTGGATGTTTAATCTATATGTTCAATTGACAGGTATATCGACCTATCGATTATGCTTCAAACATTTTGATTAAGAGTATATATATTATGCAGATTATTTGTTCTAATTTAATCAGTTTCATATGTTATAATTAAAATATTTGGCACTACTTCAACACTTACAGCTATTAAAATGCAATCAATATGCAGTCATCTCAGGACACTATCATTAGATTATATACACAGACAAAAATTTCATTTATTCAAGTGAGGGGTACCATTATAACATGATGTGATAAATAGTTCTAATATTCATTACTAAAGGGCACAGAGATTCTGGATATTGCTTTTTATTCAACAGGTAATCTCTTCAGAATGCTTGGGAATTGCATTGTGCTGGATCTGGGAATCAAATTCACATCGCCCAACTCCCATGAGCGCATGCTACTACACTTGTGTGTGAAACTTAAAAATGAGCCAGGTTTTTTTTATTTTTTTTTTATTGAAAGTTTAATGACTACCGTGAACAACTCAGTAGGCTATAAGCAATTGCCCATCATTAATTTAGCGCCACTGGTTCCAGGGAAGAGATACAGTCAGTGCAGTAAGACAAACACAACATCCATGCCTCACCAAGATTCGAATCGGACCCTTCACTGACACGTGGTCATAAGCCAGCGTTTAAACCATTGCACAACTGGGGCAGCCAAGGCAAGTTTTGACATGTAATGCTGCACAGGAAAGGCTTGAATATGTGAAATTCAAACCACAGGAACTGCATTACTTACCAAAACGATGATGGAAACAACACTGACACAACTGCAAATACAGTGGAACTTTATTCAGAATTGGCCACATAGCAGTGAGTGCCACGATACATATGCATCACTGCCAAAGATGAGGAGGTTTTTAGTAGGGGATATGATCACTCCTAATGTTCATGCATGATTTCCACCACATGTCCATACTTCGTACTAGGTTGTTGACAAGTTCTTGCAGTAACATTGCCCATTCTTCTGTTATCACAGTCTTCAGCTGTTGGATAGTTTTCAGTGTGTGTTGATGTGACACAAAGAATCTCCCCAGAGTGTCCAACACATGCCCAATGGAATTCATGTGAGGGAAACCCCAGGAGCAGAATCTTTTTCAGAAATCTGCAATGCAGAAAGGAAAACCTAAAAACTCTTTGCAAGGTAAAAGGAAGTCTAAATGTTAATTTTGCCATGAAATTTATTGTTCTGCACTGTGACAAAGTGAAGTTTTAAAAAATGAGTCGATTTGAGATTTTGATAATAGTGCAAATCAGTACGTATTTAGTTGCAACAGTCAAACTAGCTTTTCCCTGAAAAGAAATGCAAAAGGAACTAGAACTATTTCATTTCATTCAGAACTAAAAACATCATTCTTTAAATACTTTTGTTTTTTAAAAAATAATGATCAGAAAGTATATAAGAAATAATTTGAAATCCATATTTTTTATTTTGCATTTAGTTAATTGATTAAACTAACTCTCTCTTTTGCCTGACAGACATTCTGCTCTTACTATTTCCTGCAGCAATTGTAATGTACTAGGAGCCGTATCAGGTGATTATTTAGGTGACTGTGTTAGGGGGTAGAGATTACATCCACTTTGGAAACAGTAATTTTGCCACATTTAACTTGATTTGTAAAACATTAGACCATACAAGATTTTTGCTTGAAACCCAATTTGTGAACTGACCACAGTTTTAAGACAAATTTAGAGAATTTGTGAAAATGTGATGGGAGCATTTTCATTGATATAATTTAACACCCATAAACTTAAAGAGGAGGAAATGGCAATGGTTCTTGTAAAGCCCCCCCCCCCCCCCAAAATAAATAAATTTACTTCATCAATATGAGAAGAAAATAATTTTCTGAAAATGTTTCTTCCGGAATGCCTTGTAAGACATATATGGCCGCAGTAACGAAACAGGGAGCGTTAAAATGGGTAAAAATATATTTTTAGTGAAAAAAACAACTGAGATAAAGTTAGCTATCTGGAAGTAAAAAAATAAATGAAATAAAATGTGCCCCTCAACTTCTAAAATGCTGCATGCCCGTGGAAACGGAAAGGAATTTTGCAAATGCTTAACAAATATGGATTTTGTAAAAAAATTTAATTTAAAAAAATCGGTATTAATCTAACTAAAACGAAGCTATCTGGAAGCCGCAAAATTGCAAACATTAGCTTCTGGAATGCTTCATAATGCGACGGTGGAAAATGGACACAGAAATGTGTAAAACCATGGTTTTTGAAAAAAAAAAAAAAAAAAAAAAAAAAACATCTTGTCAATCTAATTGAACTGAAGCTATCTGGAAGAAAAAGAAAAAAAAGTTGAGACGTCAACTTACGAATGCCGACAGCCGCGGAAAACACTTTAAAAATATGGCTCTTGTAAAATTGTAAAAAAAAAAAAAATCACTGTAACCTAACTTTCAGTTAAATGAAAGTTTAGGCCTTCATGCCAAAATAAGGGGGGGGGGTGCACTATTAGCTTCCAAAGTGCCACACCAATTGTGCATGGTGGGTTGAAGTGCACAAAAATATCACTTCCTAGATTCAAAACTGAAAAAAGTAATTATATCTCATCAAGTTTAAGTCATCCGTTTGAAAAATATGGAAGATTGAAAGCTATAATGGGGGGGGGAGACTGCATAATCCATCGATTACAGCTTTATGGCTGGAACAGTAGCCAATGCTAAAAACACATTGAAATTTTCATTCTTTTGTTTTTAAATTTAAGAAATCCTAAAAAAACAATTAATGTTAAGAAAACAGAAAAACAGACTGCACACCTTTCCGAGAATCAGCTTCGCTGTGTCGCGCTGTTTGTTTCTGCTGGGGGAGGGGGTCTGGCCAATCCACCCCATGAATGCTTTCACTTTCCAACAGTTCATCAACAGCCACCGTACTATACGATTGATGTTGTCGTCCATTGACATGAACTGTGGGCCAATGGCAATTTGGAACAGACGAACATGGGGAAGGATTACCTCGTTACAGTAGCATGCACTGGTTACAGTACATTCTTCTAGCACCTGCAGCTCTGTGTGCCCATCAATTAGAATGCCTCCCCATACGAGAAAATGCAGTGGCCATCATAACTATCCATAACTATCCCTTCCATTTCCCTTCCATGTCTTCAGGGCGACACTAAATGCCTACCTCTCACCAGATTAGCTGACGTCCAGAATCGCTAGAGAGACGAAATCTACTCTCATCAGTAAAAAGTACTGTACCCCACTGTCCAGTCCTGATATACTCTGGACCACTGTAAATGGTATCTCCTGCGAGCAGCTGTAGTATGTACCCCACTGTTTTGCTGTTCCCCAATGTTCTTCTAGACCACTATAAATGGTGCCTTTGGTGAGCAGTAAAGAGTACTGTATCCCACAGTTCTGCTGTCCAGTCCTTATGCTCTGTGGACCACTGTAAACAGTGCCTCCAGTTAATGGAACACAAAGTACTGGTTGTTGGGCAAACAGTCCACCTTTGTGTAGTCGACTGGCCACTGTAAACTACGGATATTGGGCGTCCTGTGCTTACGTTCAGTTGTTTTGCAAAGCTACTTGCTGTCTGATGTCGATCCATTTTGGCTCATAGGAGCAGGCAGCAGTTCTCCCTGAAGGTGGTTTTTGGTGAACAAACATCACCAGTCTTTCACACAACTGTACCTGTAATCCTGAAGGCCGACCATGCACGGGACATGATGCTATGGTCGATACGGAACTCTTGGATCACACTCATTACAGTTCACCCTCCTCGAGCCTCCCAATTAATTATTAGACCACAAGTAAAATCATCAAGATGTTCTTGATGGGCCATTTCGTCATCTCTAGCACACAACTGAATGTCTAACACTTATGCGCACCGTCCATTGACTTCTGTTCAACTAAACCAATTGGACTGTATGAGTACATTTTGTTCTCCTCTCATGCAAACAACCACACTTAATGATACATTATTACGCATCTGCTGTTGCTCCTGTTCCCGGACAAAGTCCTGCATTAATTTGTGTTTGGGCACTGCGTTACTGAACTTTTCCCACTCTGTCCCTGAATTTTGCACACCAGCATATTTTACCACCCCAGGACATTGCAGTGTCATTCAAATGTGGCCAACTGTTTAAGAATTTGGACAAATTTTCAATAATGCTACAGATTCTTTGCAAATGCATCCTCAGAGAAGAGGTGTCACCTGAAACAAGAATTTACATCAGTATCAGAATTCTGCAGCTAGAAAAATCATGGAAAACCAAGAAAAAATAAATTCACATGGAAAATACAGAAATTATTTTAGATCAGAAAGATGTCGGATACGGTTACCTGAAGAGTTGGCTGCTGAATGTAAAAACCGAAAAAAAAAAAGGAGACTCAATGGATAACAAAAATTAGTGTTATTAATAGAACAAAATTATATTATGGCATCAGTTTTCACAATTCAGCTTGTCCCCTCAATATGCAACAGTGTAAATTTAGTAGAATTGATATTTCAATGTAAATTTAATGAACTGATATTTCTAAACAAAAGCAAATGTCTTAATTGTACACCCTATTGTGGAAACTAGTACTTAAAAAGACAGTTTTGGCTTAATGAGAAGTTTTTTTTTTTTTTTTTTTATTTTACTTACCTTCTTTTTACACGAACAGGAATTCTGTCAGGTGGTTTACCACCACTATCACTTTCATTATCAACATTTTTCTCATGTGGCTTCTGTTCAGGAACTGTACTACTGAATGCAACTTGTCAGAACTTTCATCATTCTTATTAAGAGTTTCTTTTGCTTTTTCATCCTTCGGTGCACAGCTAGAGATATTATTACAAGTCTGTAATTCATTATGTTCACCATCAGTAGTGTTGCACCCTGTGCAATCTTCATTTCTACGGGAGTTATCATGGTTGCATGATTCAACGGAGTGATCTTGTTTCACATACTCATTCCTACTATCACAGTCAGCACCATTCTCTTTATAATAATAACTCTGTCTGTAATCATCATACTCTCCATTCTCATAATAGTAAATTTCCCTTTCATCATAATAACCATACTGATTATCGTTTTAGTCAAAATCACCATAGTTATATTAATCATCACACTGCTCATGATGCTTACAGCACGACTTTGGGTCATCATTCAAATACAATTTCCTAAAGTCATTCTAATGACTGGTATACTGTTCTTTACTGTGTTCAAACCACAGTGCTTTCCATTCTTCAGAATAATCTAAAGATTCTCCATTAAAAAACTCACATACTGTGTTAACAAAACCCGGAGGCCTAGATCTGATATCAGCATTATCACTCCGAGAGGCAAATAATCTGAACTTTTCAATATCTTTTGTTGAATGGAAGATTTCACTTTTTAGCTTACACATTCAAGGCATCATTTTCACTTTCACAGGTTCCTGAATAGCAGATATCTTTTGCTGAGGATTGCAAGATTCTTAACCAGATATTTGGAAAATAAATAACTCATCATAGCTCTTCCAGTAGCGGAGTGAACTGTTCACCATCACATTTTTGCCACGAGAATAAGACAATGTGGTCAAATCAGGTGAACTCCTTGAAATCCTCTGCATCTTACTGCTTAATACAGAAAGTACTCATTGAAAAGAACACTTGACTTGAAACCAAATGCTGCATGTTGGCTTTCAACCCTTCGATTATGCTTAACAGGCGGAAAATACCACAGTTAATGTCAACTACATTTCTAACTGTGTGGTGCAATAGTATAAAAAAATCATTAAAAGCAGAAAGTTTTGAATATATTTTTGGCACATTTGTATATCCTTGATCAATAAAATTATTAACTACATTGTCATGATTGTCTTTCTCAGAATTTCTATTTATGGAAATACCAGATTCTCTGTCTTCAGAAACACAATTTATCTCTGAACCCAGCACAGAAACATTACTGTTCTTATTATTTTCTTCTGATTCTTTACGAATACACAAATTCTCAGTTTCAGCTTTATCAGAACTGGCATCTACACTGTTAGGATTTATATAATCCTTGTACTTCTCAATTTAGCTGTCTAAAATTAATTTTTCACCATGATTATTCCAATATTCATTCCATGCTATTTCAAAGTCACAGCAGCTTTGTGGCTCATCATATCCATTAGAATACTTCAGAGAATCTTTTCCTTTTTGTTGTTTTCTGAAAGGAAAAGAATAAAAAATTTAGCTAGACATATTTCATAGCAGACTTTGGACACTATACATATCTAAGATGCATATATACATACATGTCTAATAATGATAATAATGATTAAGCCAACAGTAAAACGCAACTTAACTGCCTAATCAACACAACTGAAATTTTCTATGATAATAAAGGTATGGGATTTGGAATTTAACAAATGCACAACACCGAATATCAAAGAGAAAAATAACTTAAAATTCCACTTTCAGGAATCAATTTATTAACAATGTTAAAGATGATCAAGCTTATAAGTACCTAGGAACAGAGCAAAACACAAGTGTTAGATCACAGTACACACTTGGAAAGAATTTGCAACAAAATAACCAGTGCCTTAAAAAAATTCTGAACACTAAATTATACTCCAAAAATAAAATTGCTGCTATCAATTCCTGGGCTACACCTATATTGACATACTCTATTGGGATCCTTAAATGGACCAATATTGATCTAGAGGAACTTGACTGACTCACTAGAAAGGCTTTTAATTAAATACTGACGCCACCATCCAAAATCATCAGTTGAAAGATTGTACTTGAAAAGAAAAGGTGGAAATGAGCTAATCAATATTTATTTAAATTTCTGCCAAAAACAAGAGAAACAACTCAAACAATACTGCTAAGAGAGAAAACACATAATCACTACAGTGGCGGCTGCTTCTAGTGAAGGCTTTATTAACCTAACTGAATCTGAATACTGTTAAGCTCTTTCCTAAATCTGAAAATAATTCAGACTCACCCAAAAGCTGGAAAAGCAAAATTCTGTATGAAAAATGTCTAAACTCCTTAGATCTGGAAAACAATGACCAAAATGCCTCACTACAATGGTTAAAAAAAGGTCAGCTCTATCCAGAAACAGTGGGATTCTTCGTTGGGATTTTCAATTGTATGGGGTATCACAACCCAAAACTACATGAAACATATACTTCAGTTGCTTGGAACTTATTATCCTGGATGGTGTAATGGATATCATGCTTGAACAAGAATTGAGAGACACAGGTCTGATTCCTTCTCCAGGGAAGTGTAATTTTCAAGTTTTCTGGAGAGGTGGCTACATGGAAACAGTGAAAATGCAGCACATTTGTGCCAAAATGACATAATGAAAGTTGCAGATGAAGCTACCTGTAGAATGGGTAGAAACACCAATGAAACTTTAGAACACATTTTAGTCGGCTGCTCTCTACTTGCATCAAAACAATACCTCAAAAACATGACCAAGTAGCTAACATTCCACATCAACAGCTTGGCATTAAATCCAGCCTCATCTGATACTATATTTCACCTTTTTACAAGTATCAACTGGAACCTATTCTTGAAAATCAAAATTGCATAATGTTACAGGACAAACCTATCATTACAGAAAAGACCATTGACCACAAGACCTGAAATTGTACTTGCAGACTGAAAACTGAATAATACACAATAAATATATGTAGCAGTTCTGCTTACAGAAGACATCCAAAGAACAGTGTCTGAGAAAATCGTGTAATACAAGAACCTGCAAACGGAAATCCAAAAAATCTGGAAACAGAGCCTAGCACAGATCATACCAGTTGTCATTTCATTAACCACAGTAGTACCTAATGACTTTCTGAAAAATCTCAAGGAATTATTAGGATTGCTACAGAGCCTGTTTCACCCAATGAACAAGACAGTCCGTCCTACAGACCTGCCATATCACTAAAAAATCCCTGAATTTCCAGGCTTGATATATTTCTATCTTTGTTCACTGTTTCTAGCAGAGAAAGCCAACAACTGTAATAATAATACCTGACACAGAAATAAGTAGAGCTATGTTTATGCAAATTATGGACCAACATCTACTTACAAACTTTCACAAAGTGAACAATTCATATTTACAAACACTGCACGAGCTAATAAAGAGTAATTCTTGATTCACTTAACAAACACAGAACCCAACATTTATTACAATGTGAAATGGAAAATGTGTAGTCCAGTAATCTCATTCTGTACCACACTGAATGTGACATTATGTGCACTTCTTGTAATTCCTCTTTCTATGCCACACTGCATACGCAGTGCGGGAATGGAATGGGAATGCAGAAGTGGCAAATGATGAAGACAATTAAAACAGTATGAATTCTCCTACAAAGGTTATTGACAGTCAAACTTCTCGCAGTTTCTTCAAGTCAAATTGAATTGGCTTTGGAGGATAATGACCCATAGGCTAAAAGAAGTTCTGCAGTCTGCAAAGACACTGGCCTGCCACAAACAAGTGTACAAAAAAATTGGGGGGGGGGCTGAATGTTTTGTGCAACTTTAGCTTAAGACTTTCTTCAAAAAAGCAGAGTTCCAATCTTATTGGATCTGATAATCTGAGGTCCCTAATGTGTACGGAAAAAAAAAAAAACTCCTTTCACAGAAACTGAGTCGATAGTTTTGCAATATTTGGACCACTTTATGTCTTCAATGTACCTTTACGACAAAAGCTTACTAGCATTCAAAGTATAGGCCATCATGTTGCACCGTCTTTAGCCATCTCTCTGCCAGTTTTTCGATTTTGCGGTGGTACCAGTTCTTGTCCTTTGAGGCAAACAACAACTTCAACCCAGCTGCCACCTTCCTCTGGTTGTTGAAGTGCCACTCGCGAAGGAACATGGACCGGAACAGGTAATAATCTGATGGGACAAGGTCTGAACTATATGCTGAGAGGGGCATCAGTTTGATGCCTCAAGTTACTAGAATTTTGCATGGGTCGTTTAATTGGTATGAGGCCGAGCATTGTCCTGCTGTAGAAATGCACGCTTTTTGTTCATCAGTCCTGGGTACTTCTCCAAAACAGCATACATCCGCTCCAACTGTTCAGAGCAGAGGTTGGGGTTGATGATTCAACCGTCTGGAACAAATTTGCAATGGATTATCCCTTCGAAATTCCACCAGACGCAGAGCATCACCTTGTGCTCGAAGCGCCCACATTTGACAACAGGTTCAGGAAGCTGGTCCAGGCTCAGCCACTGCCGTTGTGTTAGGATTACGGAAACAGACCCACTTTTCATCGCACGTAACAATTATCATGATGGAAACGTACATCGCGCGGGTTTTCTAGGAGTTTTGTGCACACTTGGCGATTTGCTACAGCTGGCGTCAGTTCATGAGGGACAATGTGCCAGCTCCTGTAGACCCTGCCGAGGTCCTGAGGGTGACGAACGAAGGTGGTCTGTGATACACACCCAGCTCGCTGTATAATCTCCAAATGCTGGTTGTCGGATTTGCCTCTACGGCCTGGCACACTGCCTTCGAATCCACGGTTCGTGGCCTACATGACCTAAGCTCATAGTCAAGGTTTCTGTCACCTGCGCAAAATTTCTTGAACCATCTGGTTGCGGTGCTGTGGTCCACGGAACCTTCCCCTTTCGCATGGCAACCCTACAAAAACACAAGTGTTGGGAAACTGCTGGCCACCAGCTGGCAGTGATGGGTCACTGCCGGCTGAAATCTGCCACTCACGGCACAGTAGTGGTCTGTTGGTGGCAGCCATTGACGTCCCTGCAGCATCGCCGTGAACTGCAGGCCACCAAGCAAGTGCCACTAGCGGCCTGTAGATGGCAACTGATGCAACCACAACACATGGTGGAAGCAACGGGATTGCGCATGCACAGAAGCAAACGTGCTGTGTCTCTCGTGGTACCAGTTAGTTGAAGACGACGCTATCGCCATCATGTTATTTTTGTGGATGTTAAGAAAAAAGCTATATGAAGAGAGGCAAATTAATTTCCTTATGAAATGCCACTTCGACGAAGATTGCCGTTAGAAGAAAAATACATAAATAATTATTATTAATGAACTGTAAGAAATAGTCAGTTACTATCATGTATTTATTGGAACTCATTTCGTAGCAAAATTCCTGCACCAACACACAAAAAATTGAGAATACGGACAGCCATGAAATACACCCACTCGATTCCCATGAATAACAAGAAATAATTTCTGTGTAATCTTTCATTTTAACACACACTTAAACCGCTTCAAAAAAAGTAATGGAAAGACATTAAAATATCATTCATGTTGGGGGAAAAAATAAGAATTATTACATGTACAAAATTTTATCACTTATTTGAAAAGAAAAAAAGTAAATTAAAATATTTTTCCTCTTTAGAAAAAACATAGCTTCAGACCAGGGGAAGGAAAGATCAACGTTAAAAATGTAACAGAATGTGACATGGACAGGTAAATATATTAAATAAACGAATGCCTTTGAAGACCACAAGGCAGCACAAAACTTTGGAAAGCGCCTTTAAGTTGGTACACTCGTTGAAAAGGAGTAAAGTTCCCTTAAAGTAAATAAAAATAATCGTTACGTTGAAAAAAAAATAATTGACGAATTATATGAAACTGACATTTTTGTAAAACTCCTAGCAATAAAATAAAATTAAAGAGAACCCTGTTTCACATCGTCCTGGAAAGAGTCTCAGCTTCAAGCAAAGCCTCGTGCATGGCAAATCAGTGTAGTCGACAGACCGCTTGCTTCACACAGAGACGTTAATTGGGCCATTGGTTATCGTGGACAAACCTGTTAAGCAGCACATCTACCTCGATATTCTTGACAATTGTGCCCTACCAACTCTGTGGCAATACTATGGAACCGAGCCTTATTGGTACCAGCAGGATAATGCACCGAGCCATAAAGCAAGGACTGTTACAGCGTGGTTTGACAATAATTCCGTATCATGTGTGGACTGGCCAGCACAGAGCCCTGATCTTAATCCCATAGAGCACCTATGAAATGAATTAGAGTGCCACAAAAGAGGTTTGGAACCAATGCCTATTACAAGCAACAGTTAGTGGCAGCATTATGTACTGAATGGAAATGCATACTTATCACTCTGTTCCAAAACCTTGTTGAAAGCAAGTGTCTCGAAAGGTCAGTGCATGCATAAAGGCCATAGGTGGACCAACACCATACTAATGCATGTCAATAAATGCTAGGTTGTGTTTCTCTTTAGGTGTTCGGTGACTTTTTTCAATATAGTGTATAACCTTTGAAACAGAATATGAAAACGAGTTTGTACTATTATAATCTTGAGTTCTAGAGGATAATGGTGGTTTCATTGTAAAGCATATTCAAACAGTAAGATTAGGGTTACTGGTTGCTGGCTGTTTGGTAATTGATGCTGCATTTTAAGTTAAAAAATTATCACAGGTTTCTAGTCCTAAATAAGTATTCATGTTAGAAGAATTCAAGATTTAAAACAATTATAATGTTTATTTGGAATGAAGTATGTACACCTAAAAGAAGACAAATACTTAAATATTATCAGCGAGACAACACTCACTCACTCACTCCACCGAATAGTCTTTGCAACTGGATATGAAAAATAATTTGTACAATTACAATCTTGAATTCCAGAAGATGTGGTAATTTCATTGTAAGACATACTCAAACTGACAGATTAGGCATACTTGTTAGTAGCTGCATATGTATGAAGTAATTACCACGTAAAAAGGGGTTCAAATACAACGCATGAATAGAACTTGAGATAAAATAAACTCCCATTTGAAATTACATTAAAATCCGATGAAAACTATAGAATTTAGGCATTTTCTTTTCATTATTATTACAGGATTCGTATACTTTTACAAAAAATAAATTCCAAGACTTTTTCAGGGGTCCATAAAAAAATTCCAGGAGCTCAAACTTTAGCCAGAATCACAGTGCTTTGTTGCCTATATTGTAAATTGCAGTGAAGTTTACTAATACTTTTTTTTTTATTATTGTGTTTCAGGGTTTATTGACCATGTACAACTCTGGGTGCTATAAGCAGTCACACATCTCTAATTTAGGGGCAATTGTTGCAGAGAAGGACAGAGCCAGTGCCATCAGACAAATACACCACCCATACCTCATGTGGGACTCGAAACCAGGCCCACCTTGGGCAAATGATCAGAGGAAATGCATCAGACCATTTGGCCACTACACATTTAGAATACATCAACTGAAAATAGAAAAGATATATACGCATTAGTAGAGATGGGACATTCTGATTCATTAAAACCTTAAACATGCTTCCTTGCATTTCTGAAACAAGCAAAATAAAATACATGCATGATACTGACAATTTTCTTCCCTGTAACATAATATTTTTTTACAGTGCCTACATATCAGAGTGCAGACACTGAGCTAACATGAAAGACCCCAAAGCATTCACAGAGCATGAATCATGTAAACCTCAATGACACTGTGAATCACCTATCCTCACAGGATTTAGTTTTTTTTTTTTGTTTTTGTTTTTTTTATCCACTTTGATACAAACCTAAAAGTCAGGATATTACATACTTTGGAATTCAAGAAGCTAGATAGAAATAAGAACCTGAAAAGCTGGAATGCCAACCCTTTGGGGAACCAGGAACAAAAAAAAAAAAAAAAAATCTGTTTTAACTTGTATAAAAATATTTTGAACTTTCTACAGTTGAACCCTCATATAACGAGCTCGGATATAAGGAAGGTTCATATATAACGATGTCTTTGCATTTCCCTGAATTTTCAATGCCATCGTAATGTTATTTCAACTGGATATTACGAACAGCAGTTTTGTCCAAAATCATATATAACAAAGTTTTTGCCTTTTTCCCATTCAACATTTCTCCTGCGGGAGAGTAGCCATTTTCTTTTTTTCTTCTTCAGGATATCTTGAGACCTCTGACTCAGTGAAATGCCCGAAGACTAGCCAGGCGGTGTTGGAATCCCCACTTTTTATTAATCCACCTTCACTGGAGGGACCCCCACTTCATCACCCCAAGAGCTTAGAGGGTAAATGATCTGTTTCCCAGCTTGAGAACAGGAGGAGGAATGCGACAAAGGATCAGGGGGTGCTGTGTTGGGAAATCATGTCAGGGGTGTCCAATGTCAGCGTCTTCATTTTGGGGCCGTATGTTAAAATTGTTTGGATGAACCAGATAGGCAGATGTTTGTCTTAATCGCACTTCTGCAATTCTTAAGTGGGCGCATCTGATGGTTTAAAGCTTTGGAAGCAGCAATTTTTCTCACAAATTTGTTCATTAGAACGCATCAACACAAGCTGGCAAATCATGTCAGTTGTTAAACGAAAAACACTAAGTTTAAGTGAAAAAATTGAAGCAATCAATTTGGTGAAGAAAGAGAAAAAGAAGTGCGACATAGCCAAAACATTTGGCATTCCGGCAAATTCACTATCCACAATTTTAAAAAATAAGGATGGTTTGAAGCGAAAGTTCTCGGAAGGTTCTTTTAGCCATGATAGAAAACGATTTCGTGAAGGTCTTTATACAGACGTAAAAGCAGCGCTGTTAAAGTGGTTCCAAGAAGTGAGAAGCAAAAATGTTGCAGTCTCTGGCCCTTTGCTGAAGGAAAAAAGCATTAGATTTTGCCCGACTTCTAGGAAAACCTGATTTTCAGCCAAGCAATGGTTGGCTTCAAAGATTTAAAGAGCGTCATGGTATCATATTTAAGTCCATTTGCGCAGAGAGTGCTTCCGTGGATGATGAAACAACCCAAAAGTGGCTGGAATCAAGTGAAACCTTAATTTTGCAGTATGAAGCTTGCGATGTTTACAATGCTGATGAGACTGGTGTTTTTTATCAGTTATTGCCAGAAAAAACCTTAGCTTTCAAAGGTGAAAAATGTTCTGGTGGGAAAAACTCAAGACTCCGTTTAACTGTATTGCTGTGAGCAAATATGGATGGATTCAATAAAAGGGAACTTTTCGTAATCGGGAAATCAAAAAATCCCAGATGCTTCAAGAAAAGTGAAAAATTACCAGTTTACAGAGCTAATAAGAAAGCGTGGATGACATCGGAACTTTTTACAGAATGGTTGAAACAACTTGACAACAAAATGACAAAAAAAAATAGGAAAGTTCTGCTGCTTATCGATAATTGTGCAGCACATTCGTCTAACATAGTGTTAACGTCTACAAATGTAGATCGGTTTCCACTAAACACTTACGTCAAAACTTCAGCCCATGGACCAGGGTGTTATAAAAAACCTAAAACTTCATTACCACAAAATTTTACTCAGCAAAATTCTTATTAACTTGGAAAAGAGGCAACAAACTGTCATTGTTGTTCAAATGGCATGTGATATGCTATCTAATGCTTGGACTACCGTAACTGATGTAACCATAAAAAATTGTTGAAAACATGCTGGTTTTGGTATTTCAGTAGTAAACGAAGACACAGTGGTTACTACTAAAGACAAAACATGGAATCACCTGAGTGCAAAAGGGCTCATTTCATCGGATTTATCTTTTCCAGATTATCTGCTAGCTGACGACATCTCCACAGAATCTCAAAATACAGATCAGGACATTGTTGATGGCGTGTTGAACTCTCAGTATGACGCGTCCACTGGTGAGGAGGAAGAATACGCAGAAGTTAAAAAAAATATCAAATGCGGTGGAAATTGAAAGTCTTGATAATTTGCGTGCTTTTTTGCATAAAAAAATCTGTTTTGTTCAGCATTGTTGGATCAAATAGAAAAACAGCTGTCTACAGCAATTGTTCAATCCCCAAAACAGGCAACTCTGGATAGTTACTTCCAGAAATGTGAATGAAAAATTAAAGGTAAATGTTTCAATTATTGTACTTCTGCTTTCTAATACATACGTACTATAGTAGTATACTGCATGTGCTTTTTTACATAACTTTTGCTCGTTTGATGATACATTTTAGGCAAAATCGGATAAAACGAAGTTTGCGTATAACAAACTTTTTATTAACTCCCTTCAACTTCCTTATAAATGGTTTCGACTGTATTTACAATATGTAACATGCCTTCATTGGTTCTTTGGATGACAGTGAAATATTTATGTTTTCTGTATGCCCACTTAGTATGAGGGGAAACATTTAAATGCATATTTTTGCAACATGTACTTTACCTCCTCCACCTGGTTTCTTTTTGACATTTCACTTTTGAAAAATGGCTACTGGTAAAAATTTTTACGTAATTTAATACATGAAAATGTTTAACTTGTTTGGAAAATAGTCTTCCTATTTTTCCAAAAAGCCAATTCATGCCTTTCCACCTTCTCAGAAGCCTCTCTTGCTCAGGCCATCAAACTCTCAAAGTCTGTCCCTAACTGCAGTATATTGAAAACTTAAAAAAAAAAAAAAAAAAGTATATAGTATATTACTTGTCTCAAACAATGTCAAAAATTATTTAAATATATATAGTTTCATCTGAACGATGTGACATAATTCCTTACTTATTTTAGTTAATATTGCTGTCACAGCCAAAATACAAATATGAAGTCTGATATGATGTTAAATACTTTCAGGAGGAGATCTCAACATCTTCCACGACGAATTTAGATGCCAAAATTTCATCTTCAATATATTTGCAGGCTCGCACTAAATCTTCATCATCTGAAAAAAATTCATGTACTTAATAATAAACCATGTATGGAACTTGTAAAATTACAGTAACATGGCCAGAAAATATTTATATTGCATTATAAAACAGATACCCACAGCCATAAGCATGCATGCACACACTTATTAAAATATATGTCTTCATTATAAAACAAAGACTCATTTCTCATGGGACAAAAAACAAAATTGTCACTTGTTATTTATTAGAAGTACTACCAGGAGTGGGTCAAAAGTGCATCCCATTTTGAGCTACACATAACGTTGAGCCTACACTCCTATGCATGCACAAAAAAAAAAAAAAAAAGCCAGTGTCGACTGGGTACTGCTATTACATGGAACACATGAGGCTAGTGATGTGGTGTATTTTTGGCATGGAGCCACACTACGTTGTCAGGTGAACAGAGGATGGAAATCAATAAGCATGCTGTTCCAGTGCTCCTATGCCATTATTGGGGGAGAAGTTAAATGTAGCAGCAGCACTGCACAAAAATGATTGTGGCACTTCGATGTAGGGATACCAGTCTTGAAGACAAGCCAAAGTTAGAACATCCAATGATCAGCAACACTGGCATCCTCGTCGAAGCTGACAGCAAATCCCAATACCAGTGAATAACAATTTGCAGCCGAGGTGGGGTCTTCCCAATCCAACATTGAATAGTTCTCCATGAATTGACACCCCAGCAGGCAAGACATGTCACTCTCTCTGTTGCAGATTGCTGTGAAATTCACAGGATGATAAAAAGGTCATTGTTGGCACAAATGTGCTGTATTTTCACTATTTCCATGTAGGCACTTCCACAGAAAACTTGAAAATTACATCGCCCTGGAGCGGGAATCGAACCTGCACCTTCCAATTTCTGTTTGAACATGCTATCCATTACACCACCCAGAAGTTCCAAGCAACTGAAGCTAAGCAGATGTAGGTGACATCATGAGGAAGCCTCAGATTGCTCCGACTAGCTTAAATCTGAACAGTTCTCAGATTTCTAAGCTACATCTGCTTAGCTTCAGTTGCTTAGAACTTCATTTCTTTGGGTGTTATAACGGATAGCATGCTTGAACGAAAATTGGAAGATGAGGGTTCGAAGCCCGCTCCAGGGTGATGTAATTTTCAAGTTTTCTGAGGAAGTGACTACATCTACAGTGAAAATACATCACATTTGTGCCAACAATAAATAACATTTGCATTACCTTCCATGTATTTGAGAAGAATTATTTCTTCAGGGAGATTTGTTTCCCAATGATGCATACAATGATAGGTTTTTGCCATCATACCTTCACAGAAGATGAAAAGCGTATATTCCTATATTATCCAACCACTGGCTGAAGAGGAAAGCCACGCAGTGCATTTGGGGGAATTATGAGGATATTGTGCACTGAAAACCTGTGCCTGATGGTCAGGCTTTGGACACAAATCCCTAATTTGAACTAAAGTGGGTCCATGATGCACACTCACTAATGCTCATCAATAACATAGATCACCAGTAAGTAAATTGGAAAAAGCTGAAAAATATCATAGGCTATAAATTTGAAATATGTGCTATTCTACATAAAAAAGAAAATATGGTATGTGACAGATGTGACTACAGTAGGTCAATAAAACCATATTTTCTTTGAACCAAGTGAGGGAGAGACTATTTAATACACAAAAGCAATGCTTTGGGTTGAATGGCTATGTAAAACTTCTAACAAATAAATACAAAAGTGTCTTAATGCTCAATTTTTTTTTTTTTTCATTTTACATGTAATGTAAACACTTTCACTGCCGTGTGACACTGAATGGTGTCATACAATACTTAGCCCAGGGGCATCGTGATTGTGGCTTAATATTTCCCTTCCTAAAACCTTCGGCACTTGAAGAGAGGTATCTGTTTTATTACTGGCACCGAGAATGAGTATCCAACTGTTTAAAAATGACCGCAGTTTGGGGATAGCGGATTTTTTTCCATATGGTTTAGGGAAGGGAAGTTGACTCCCCGTAGACTTGACACAGCATGCGCTTTTCACTGCAATGTTTATTTTCCTTTGAACGTCATTGGTTTTGCGGTGAAGGGAACTATCAATCAATAAATGCTTGAGCGGCAATAAAAAGCATTTGCTGCTTAGAGTTCGTACCTAAGAAGGCGGCCTATTGAGGATATTAAAGGGATCTCAAGAAAACTCATATTTACTTCAATGCTTAGTTTTGTGGAGACAACGGATATATTCAGACAGGCTACCTCCGGTCACTTTCAACCAAAAGTTCGTTGGCGGGCACATCCTGCCATGGAAATAGATGATCCTGCTATTTTGTCATCATATGCAGAAATGTATTCTTTTAGTAGCTGTAGTACAACCAGCAATGAAAGTGAAAATGAAAAATGTGACATTCTCTCTCATACTCTGCCTTAACAGATTTTCGCTATACAGTGGTATGATGTTCCCGACGTCACAAGAATAATTCTGTTCACTAGTGTACTAGGACTGAAAATTAATATGACAGGTATTGAACCAATCGATTTTTGCTAATCTTTTTGCAACTGAAGAATTTTACAATTTATTAGTTACTATCAACAAGATATGCACGTCTGTAGCATATGCTATAGAGAATATGCATATTGCTTTACAGCAATGCATGCATATATATATATATATATATTAGTGATGTGCATAATCGAGTAGAAATAATCGATTCATTCGATTATGAAAATATCTCGAAACATTCGATTACGTCAAATTCATTTGAATGAAAAAACCTCTCGAAAGAACTTTCGCTTGCTCATAAGCTGTCTCGTTCAAACGAGTGCATTCGAAAGGCAAAATCGCTCATCTCTTCTCGAGAACATGGGTTCCGAGCAAAATCGCTCGTCTACCCGAAAACATCTCTAGAGGGACCGAGATACGAGAGGTTCGGAAGTACTCGCTTTTTACGTGATCGAATTATCTCTCGCAGGGAGAATCACTTGGGTTCCTTTATGGGTTCCTTCTAACTTCTTAAGCTAGGTTATGCTATTCAAAAAATTCAAGCGCCTTTAGTGTCATTCCGTCCAGCGAAAGAAAGCTGAGCGTGTAGCACCAATTACAAATCATTCAAATGGTTATTTTGAATGAATATCTCGATTTGTCAAACGCAGAAGGCGGCTCTGAGCGTATCACGCCATCTACCGGTAAATTCTAAAATTAGAAATCGTTCGAATGATTATTTCGAATGAATATCTCGATTTGTCAGATCTCTCGATTGTAACCTTTCCATTCTTAAATTCAATCGATTATGCCCAACACTAATATATATATATATATATATATATGCTGTAGATGTGTTTATATCCCTGAAGGTTATAATTACAAATATCAGTTATGGATAAATTTTCTTGTATTTCAGAACAGCAGAGTCATGCACAGCTACGAGATCTGAACATGGCTAAGTTGAACCAAATGCACAGAAGCTCATCCGTGGAGCCATGTGACGCCTTGTGGCATCTCGGGAGATTTGCCCGGGTTTCTTACCAGCACCGCGTGCTTGCCGTTGAAATAGCACAGTGGCAGTGAACATGTTAACCTAATTGTTTATCATTTTCTTTAAACAGACAGATATACATATCATTGGTCAGTTGAAATGCACTACCCAATGAATTAGTCTTTTGTTTCTACTGTCACTTACACTTACTACGTGAATAATTTTGGAAAGAGCACAGTTCACACCTCTTTGCGAAATAAAAAAATCTGATTCTTTCCAGACATGTTTCTTCCGTCATCAAATTAGAAGAGCCTTCACCATCTCCTCCGATGTTCATTCCAGACAATGCAAACTAAACAACACATTTGAATTGGCCACTGAAGCAGGATACACTTCAAACCAGATATAAAATTTTATCGAAAAATCCAGATCCAGCCATGTTAATCCTTCTGTGCCGCAACTAAGCTACCTGGGCTCTATTCCCTACATACCAAGTGTTTCCTATCAACTCAAGAACACACTCAGAAGGATGAACGTCGGTGTAAGTTCTCCAGCATCTTTATATACCATGCTTAAAAGAAATATTGACAAGCCCCTCTTCTCAACAAGGCAGGTGTTTATGCCATCCCACTACAATATCTTAATGGCTCCAAGCGATACTACATCGGAATGACCAAGCGTTCATTTAGAATTAGACTCAACGAACATAAGAGACGAAAAAGTAACTACTGCCCTGTCCAGAGAAGTCAAGTTCAAGTCTGCTAATCCTATGTGGGATGGTATAAAGAAACTAGCTTCCTATTCCATGCCTAAATCTACTGCCACTCGTGAAACCTTACAGATCATTCCCAGCAGTGAGGCTTGCAATGATTATGTCTCTCTAGCATTGCACAAGTTTGTAACCAGTTCGTCAAATAATGCTGCGTTTGATCCCACAGTACCACGTGCTGAACCAACATGCCACCTTATTTCTGTGAATGAATAATTACATTCACATCTATCGCATATAAGTCGACCCCCCCCCACTTCTTTTAGAGTAAAAAATCGAAAATACGCGTCTAAGTCGATCTCGGAATGAGAAAAAAAATTTCCATGAATTTATTCAAAAACATTTGAAAACGAAAAAAAAATTACATATATAATAATAAATTTAATTTGCATACCCAAAAACTTCATCGGAACCCTTCAAAATCCGATTCAGAGTCAGACTCGCCAAACAGTTAAAAAAGTATTTCTCCGTCATTGGCGCGTCATCATAAACATCAGTATTCCCATCTATGCCTGTGTCATAAAAATCACTGTCTTCCTCACTCACAAAAATCTCATCATCTTCTGTGCCATCAAGTTCGTAACTAATGCAACATTTCTTGAATGATTTCACGACCATTTCCGCAGGTATTGCATCCCAAGCATCCTTGACCCATCGCGCAATAAAAATGATATCCGGCTTCTTTAGATTTCCGCCCTTGGTTTCAGTTGGCAAATCGGAACTTATCCAATCCGCCAATACTTCCACACATTGTCCTTGAAGGGCTTATTAAGGCAGACATCTAGTGGTTGAAGAACAGATGTCAACCCACCTATGATGACAGCACGAGTTGTTTTCGAATTTTCTGCAGTTTTTTCACTTCTGCACAACGGTGTGCAACAAACATACCCCACACCAAAAGGGAAGGTTTCCTCAAAAGTGTGCCTGGCCTTTTGTTCCACACATTCTTTTTCATGGGCACGAATGAGCACACCAGATGGAAAGACGACACTTTTCGACAGAGTTTTGCGTTTGAAAATAATTACCGGAGGTAGTTTCCTGCCGTCGGCCAAACAGGAAAGAACAACCGTGAAACTGGTTTTCTCGTGGCCAGTCTTTTAATCAAGATATTTTTTTCGCCCTTTTGGTTCACCGTCTTATTTCCAGGAAGGTCAAAACACATGGCGGTTTCATTCATGTTCCCTATTTGGGAAAGTTCAAAAGCAGTCTCTTTTCTCTTTTGAATTACATACTTTTAAAATTCCATTATCTTTGGTTCGACGTCACGAGGTAACTTTTTGCGCAATTTTGGTGCGTTGGCGTAGATGCAACCCATAGTGGTCCATGAACCTTGTGCACCAACCTGGTGAGGCACGAAAAGTGTTATTTGCGGCTGCAAACTTTTCATCTTTTGCGAGCTTCATTGCTGGCAAACTTATACCAGTTCGCCTTACAATGTAACCATTTTGTCTGCAGCCCACAATCCAATCATTCAAGACACTTTCCAGCTCTGGAAAAGATGCCGTTCCATGACGCAGCGCCCTTTGCGATTTTCAAAGTCCGTTTTTTTTAAACACCAATTTCGAATCAGTTTTTCGTTAATGCCAAATTGACGTGAAGCAGCACAGTTGTTAGTATTTTCTGCAAAAGAAACCACTTTCAACTTAAATCCTGCGTTATAGGACATCCGCTTCTTTACACAATCCGTGTCAGCCATAATAGGAGAAGCGAGACAAAAACATGTGTGATTAACAACAAGCAACACCTAACAATGGCTGTCGCGTGGCTGCATTAGGTCATAGGTCAGCGCAATAAACTGGTAATCGGGAGGGTGGAACTTTCGATGCGCGACTGCGACGTGGATACGCAAAGCCAGGAGACTTCAAAGCGCGGAGAAATTCGGAGGGTTGCGATTTTGTAATTACTACAGCATCTGTCTTTTTCTTTCTTTTTGGAGGGTCGCGATTTCGTAATTAATGCTGCATCGGCATTTTTTTTTTACTTTGGGATGGATTGCCTTTTGTCTCGCGGGAAGAACTTTTGGACTTACGATTTTTTTTAGGCTCCGCACATAAGTTGACGCCCTTTACTTTGAAGCTCCTTTTTTGTCCCAAATTTCTCGACTTATACGTGAGTATATACGGTACTAATTTATTGTCCAGTCAAATTACCATGTTCAAACTGTTGAAGTGTTCTATTATTCAGTTTGCTGTCTACCTTCCTTGAAACAGCCATCTGGCTGATGTGTGAAAGCTTCAAAACTTTTATTTCTATTCTATGCCAAGAAATTTGAATCACTAGTACAGATGTACTACTTGCAAAAATCGCATCAATGACCAATCATCAAAACATAACAGTATGCTCAACTCTGAATATTTGTGTGTGTGTGTGTGTGTGTGTGTGTGTGTACATGTTTATATATTGGTTATATAGTAAATGCAGTTAATCAGTAATTATGTATGATTACCAATAACATGGCAAAATGCCATGACAATAATTACACTTACCTGGGTAATTATCAGGCACATAAAATAACAGATCTGGTAAGTACGAGGGTTGTTCAATATATAAGTTTCTCTACACAGTGAACTTTTTATTCAGTAAGATACACATGAAAACGATATACGTCACTACTTCTCCACATAATTTCCACCAATGTTGAGGATTCTGTCCCAACGCTGCACAAAAGTCCAGGCGCAGGCCCTTTAAAACTGCCCTAACGGCAGCCTAGACCGCAGAATCAGTTTGAAAATGGTGACCTTGGAACTCCGTCTTCAGAGTTGGAAACAGATGAAAGTCTGATGACGCCAAATCAGGGCTGTAGGGCGGATGGGGCAGCTGTTCCCATCTCAATGCCGCAATTTTTGCCTGTAACTCAACATGCACAATTTTGCAGTATCCCAAGTTCTAATGGATGATTTTGTGATCTGTTCCAATGGAAATGTCAAATGTTTGCACCACTTCACGAACCTGGATACTCCTGTTTGCTTGGATCAGTTCATTTACTGCAGCGACAGTTTCGGCACTACTGACAGTGGAGGAATGACTGGATCAGTCTTCGTCAAAAATGTCCACTCTGCCTTCCGCGAACATGTTGCACCACCTTCTCACCATTTGCACAGACATTACGGAATCACCTTACACAGCAACGAGTTTCCTGTGGATGGCATTGGGTGTACAGCCATTTGCCCACTCGCACCGTATCACGGCACACACCTCATCCTTACACCATGTCTCCAACAGATGTGCACCTGCCATGCTGCCTGGCTCCTAATCACGCAAACCCGGTTTTTTTCCCTAGCTGCCTTCATTTCTCGTGGCGCTGCGCCTGGGCGTTCTTGTCTAGAGGAGCAATGAGGACGGTTAAGTGGTGGGGATGCATCGCGCCCTATAACCCTGTGCTTAATCTGCCTCCCATATGTTTGCAAATTCACATGTGCAATAGACTTAATGACTTGTACCTTCTAGTACCGTTCAATATCATGTTCAGGAAGCAATCTCCGTGTGTGCATTGTTAGGATCACCATTGGAAGTATATTTTTTATTGATGCAGTGGTCTACTGGACCGCATGATGCACTTTACGTATCTCAGAACGTTTCAGTTCAAAGCTGTTTCACAAGTTGTGTTGTGTGGTCCAATGAAGGGAACGCTGTCACTGATGCGTAGAAAGGATTTTGGCTTTCTTCCAAGTTTTAGTGGTTGGGTTTGGGAAATGTCTGACGTTTTACATCGTTGCTATGTTACTCTATGAACTTTAGACTGTTATTCCTGTGGCACCATCTTCCTCATTGCCTTCATGAAATCTGAATCATTGTGATTTCTCATTGCCTGTGGAATACATCTCAATGGTTTTTGGTCTTCAGAACCTTTTATGATCAGTAATTGAGTATTATGGATATCTGGGTGGTTTGCAAATATCCGCGTTTCATGACCCTCACTTTGAGAATGATGATTTTGTAAGAACTGGAAAGTGATTTGTCGGATTTGACAGACATAGATTATTCTGAGAAAGAAGCTGATGAAATCATTGAAAGTACTCATAGTATCATTTCAGAACAGTTAGAAGAAGAAGATGAAGGCAGAGAAGCACATCACAACCTACAGATTTCATCTAGAAATGCAAATTTCTATGGCAAAAATAGGTACAAATGGTCCGCTACAACACCAGCTCGAAACCGAAGAACACCGAGTCATAACATTGTAAAACTGCAAGCCTTGCATCAAGTTGCTACAGCAGCAAGCAAAGTTGAAGCCTTTACTGCTTGAAATTTGATTTTTAGTGAAAAGAGGGTGGACGTAATTCTGAAATGGACAAATACAAAAATACAAGCAGTGAGGGAAAAGCAGGCAAATAAAAACGAGCAGAATTTTGAGAATGCGACAAGGAACTTAGTGTTTTTTTTCGAATTATTGATTTACTCAGCCATCTTCAAATCCAACCACGGAAACATTCGATCTTTAACTGATGGCACAGGAAGAAAAATATTTAGAACTCTAATGTCAGCTAAGCGGTTTTCAGTACTTTTGAGCTGTCTTTGGTTTGATAATCCAGCAGACAGAGAAGAACAAAAAAGGATGACCGAACAGCAGCAAAATCAGAACTGATGAAATACACTGAATTAGAGACAGCTGGCGTTATGCAAATGTGGTGCTGTGGGTGGGCCTGTAAACGGAAACGACATGACGTATGCAGCGATCCGAGAATATAAGGAGTGATGCGACGGGAATCAGTAAGAGTCGGATGCAGTATGGGTAAGACGAAGAATCAAAGCGCATTTGATCGTGGGCAAATTGTCGGGGCCCGACGAATGGGTCACTCCATCTCGGAAGTCGTGCAGGCACTGGGATTTTCCACGAGCCACTGTGTCACAGGTGCACCGTGAGTACATCAAATCCAGTAAAACCATCCCTGCAAGGGCCAACTGCCGTGGACAACAGCGTGTGGATGAGCGGGGTCATCGTCGGCTAGCTTGCATTGTAACAGCGGATAGACGGGCCACAGTGCAAGAAATCACTCGGCAATTTAACGCTGGTGCAAAAAACGTGTAAGCAGCCACACCATCCAGAACCATCTCCTCACTATGGGGTACAGAAGCCATCGTCCCACTAGGGTAGCGCTGTTGACCACACATCACAGGGTGCAAAGATTAGCATGGGCGCGGGAACATCACCACTGGACCCTAGACATGTGGGAAAATGTTGCCTGGACTGATGAGTCGAGATTCACGTTGGTACATGCGGATGGCAGGATACGAATACGGTGCAAACCACATGAAGCGATGGATCCTTCTTGCCAGCAGGGCCAGCTAGGTCACCTGACCTCAATCCCATCGAGCACATCTGGGATGCCACCTAGAGAGATGTTCGAGGCTCTGATCCCCTCCATCAAATCTTCGTGAACTGTGGGAGCTTGTTCAGGGGTCGTGGATCCGTATGGCTTCCCAACGCTTCCGGTGTCTTGTCGAGTCCATGACGAGACGAATCACCACTGTCATCAGGACGAAAGGTGGTGCTACACGTTACTAGACAAGTATCTCTAATTCGATTGTTCTTCAATGAAAACTCCCAAGCGGCATTTTCTGTTGGAACCTGCGTCACTGTTGACAAAATGCTGGTTAGTTTCCGAGGATTATCTCAGTTCAAAATGTATATGTCAATAAACCCAGCTAAATACGGGATCAAGCTACATTGCCTAACTGATGACAAAAATAATTATGCCTACAATGTATATATTTACTTCGGTAAAGGAAGTGATAGTATCACACTCACATCCAAGGGGAAAACAATGTTGTGTACAAACCCAAGCTGTTCTTTGCCTCTGTAAGCCGATTGTGGGAAGTAACAAAAATGTTACAGCTGATAATTGGTACTCCTCAATTGAATTAGCTGAAGAACTGAAAAAGAATGGGTTGACATATGTCATATGTAGGAACTTTAAAACAGAACAAAACGGAAATTCTCAGAGTTCCTAGCATCAAAATCACGCATTACTGGATCTGCACTTTACGGATTTACAAATGTATCTTGGATTTGACAATTGTGTCTTACATTCCTAAAAAAAAAACAAAGTTGTTATTCTTGTTTCTTCCATGCATCAGTCGGAAGAACTCGATGAAGAGACTGGGAAACCATAAATAATTAGTTTTTATAACTGCACAAAAGGAGGTGTGGATGCATTAGATGAAAAATGCAGCGTTTATAGCTGTCGCACCAGACGTTGGCCGATGGCTGTATTTTTCCAAATATTGGATATGAGTACAGTGAATGCATATATTCTGTATCAGTCTCATAGTAATTCGGATCCTCTATCATGGTTGGATTTCATGAAATCTATAGCTAAGGATCTTATAGATCCATACCTAAAAGAGAGATTGGATAACACGAGACTTTCAAGGGAATTGAGTTTGTCCATGGAACGCATTCTTGGAATCCGGAAAGAGGAGCAGAGTAGGAAGGGAAAAAAGGATGAAAAGTTAGCAAGAGAAAATAGGAAAACATGCTTTCTATGTCCAGCGGCAAAGAAGCGCAAAACTGCCTATTTGTGTTCTTCCTGCAGCAGACCAACGTGCCTTGAGCGTTGCCAAAAAATATGCTTCGAGTGTGCAAACTCCGATTCTGAAAGCTGCACGAGTTGTCATTTGAACGCCTGTAGTTTTCTAGAAATTATCGTTGGAAGGACCTGATACTTGGTTTTTATGAAGAATATTTCATCAACAGTAGGTATGCACAGTCTTGGAAGTGTGCGTATTTTACTATGTATTTTAAGACAATTTAAAATATTATACACTGAGTGGCCACTTTATTATGACCACCTGACAGTTTTAAGCAAATGAGCTATGGCTGCACGCTGTTGCCGCCAGAGGGCGAGGCTAGTATAAAAAGGGAAAGTTTAGTGCTTGCAACAGTAGTAGAAGTGATTTTTGGGTGACGAGATGGGTAAAAAATGTGATTTGACGAACTTTCAATGTGGGATGATTGTAGGAGCTCGGAGCCATGGAGCGAGTATCACCGAAACCGCCGCATTCGTGAAATGTTCCAGAGCAGCTGTTGTTAAAGTGTTTAAAGACTGGACTGTCAGCCAAAAAACTGGGTCTCTACGTGCAACGTGTGGTAGTCATCGACTAGTGACTGCTCGGGCGGAACGAAGAGTGTCCAGATTGGTAACAGACAACAGAAGGGCAACAGTGCAGCAAATTACAGACCATCTTAATCAAGGATCCCCTCCAATGATCTCTGTACACACTGTTCGCCATACACTGCATCGGATGGGATGTGGCAACCAAAGGCCTGTTCAAACACCTTTGCTGTCTGCAGTTAACAAGAGAAAACATATCCAGTTTGCACAGGAGCACAAGGACTGGACAGTCAATAATTGGAAACAAATTATGTGGTCCGATGAATCATGTTTTCAGTTGCACCATGCCGATGGCAGAGTGAGAATTTGGCGGAAATAGCACGAAAGCATGGACCCCAAATGCATTGCTACAACCCTTCAAGCTGGTGGAGGCAACGTTATGGTTTGGGGAATGTCTTCCTGGCATGCTTTGGGCCTTTTAATTCGTGTTGATCAACGTCTGACTGGCACATCATATCTAAACATCGTTGCGGACCAAGTGCATCCTGTCATGTGGATGGTTTATCCCAATGGCGATGGCTACTTTCAACAAGATAATGCGTCCTGCCATAGTGCTCGTATTGTACAGGATTGGTTTCAGGAACATGCCGGTGAGTTTACTTTGCTTAGGTGGCCCCCACAATCTCCAGATTTCAATCCCATTGAGAATGTGTAGGACGAAGTTGAACGAGCCATCAGACAGCTGGATCCACAACCCTGCAATCTCACACTCCTGGAAAGAGCTATTCATCAAGCATGGTCTCAGATTCCACAAACCACCTATCAACATCTCATGAAGTCCATGCCACGAAGAATTGACGCAGTATTAAAGGCAAAAGGTGGCCCAACGTAGTACTGAGGGGTGGTCATAATAAAGTGGCCACTCAGTGTATATGATTCAGATTAAAATTTTTGTGTTCTAACAAAATTTCATAATTTTCAGTAACAAAATTTTAATATGTATTGAATTTGTTTCTTCACATTTGAGTCTCAGAATGTTATTAAAATGTAAAACAGTAGTTAATATTGTGTTTTTTGCAACAGGTCTTTATCTCAAGTGCAGTATAGGCAGCGCACGACACACTTTATGTACTAAATATGCACGACGCCACTTACGGGTTAACATAACAGATTAAAAATAAAACCATATACATTACTAGTTATTAGCAATCAAAATATTTTAAAATACAATTAAAGCCCAATTTTATGACTCAGTGAACTGGCAAAAATAATCGCTAAATTGGGGTATCATTAAACCGGGGAACTTTGGCAAAATTGGGACCGTAAGGAATTGGCTGTATTAACTTACATTGCTTGGAAAAATAAATTACTCCTACATGTACACAATCTTTTTTTTTTCACTTCGGTAATTCCTTCTTCGTTTTTTTGCTTTGAAGGTTTTTTTTTTTTTTCTTTAGTCTTGGTCCCAAGTTCTTTCTTTGCATTTTCAGCCTTTTTTTTCTTTCTTCTCCTCTAGTGCAAGATGATATCAAGTCCGTGATATCTTCATGCTCTGTAACATCTCAGGGGTTATTGGCATGGGTAATGGACCACCATATGATTTCACTGCATCGTATGTTCTACGTAGAGCAATTAAAGATTTTTCCTGTAGATTTTCAACAAGAACGTCTTTGTTTATTGAAAAACTTGATTCTGATGAGGCACTGTACAGAATAAAGAGAGATCTTTTTTCACTCTTTTTCCACTTTGTTTGTAAATGTTGAAAATTGCTGCTTGGCATGATCCACTGATAATGCTGGTAAAATGTTATTATCATGCAAAAGTTGCAGCAAGTTATCCATTTATTTTTCACATAGTACAGCATTAGAACATAGTAGATGAGGATCTAAGAAGGACATAGATCTCATGGTCAAAAAAAAAAAATTATTAGACTATTTTCAATAATCTTGCTGGTCATATTAACCAAGAAATTTTTACATTCAGTGATAAGTTTGTCCTTCTCGCATTCAGAGGCACCACTCTTTTTCATGTAGCCCTGGCAGCAATTCCAATATCAACTTCATCATTTCTTCTATGGGATTTAATGGAAGACACATCTATCTTCACTAATTTAAAAAAAGTGGGATCTTTCCTTAGTAGTTCATGTCTGACAAATCTTACCATTATTTGCCTTAACAGATCTGCCAAGGAGCTGTACAGAAAAGGAAACATAGGTGAAGTACTTTGAAATGATTTTAGAAATGGCTCCAAAATAGCAACTGTTATAAAAAAAAAAATGACATTTTTGCCAAAATTAATTTATCGTTACATGCATCTTTGATGTTTCCAACAGATATGGTTTGTGGTAAATCTTTCTTTGCTAATTCAAATTATTTTTTTAACATGAGGTAAAACCTCCAAGGGCTCTTTCAGCAACCCTAACATTTTCCACCCATCTAATTTGGCAGGACTTCACTGGAAACACACGACTGTTTGTTAGGGCTATGAAATCTGCACGCCTTGCTGGACTGTCTTTGAACAATCAATACATAGCTTGAAATAAGAAATTTAACTTCCACGTTGTTATTCTGTTTCCTCTCTGGGACGCTCCGTGAATTACGTGGAGACTACATCTCCCAATATTTAATAAAGAATTACCTTTGTTTTTTTTAAGTTCATCACAAATATGTCTCCAAAATTTAAGATTCATGTGTGGCCCATCCATAGAAATTTGTAAAAGATTTTCAAAATTTAAATCTGATGAGCAATCACAAAACTTTTCATATAAATCCTGGGCAGTAGAATCGCCAAGGAAAACTGAATTAAAACAACGAACCTTCATTTCATTAGAATTTTCAGGCCAGTATCTAATTATGAAGTCCATTTGCACTTTTTGGGCAACAGCATTCAGAACTTCATAAATACATTGTATAAAATATGACGGTGAAATTTCTTTCAATAGCAAAGAATAAACATATGGGACCAAACCAAAGGTAACGAAGTACGCCATTTTCATGCTCCCCAAGGTAATATTTTTCACTACCTCACTATCAGAGAACACGGCTTGAAATATCTGTGCTGCATCCTTGAAGCCAATGTAGGATGAGTGTGCCATCATTAATTTGAGAGCCCGCAAAATTTCGGACATGAGTTTTTTCTTGAGTAACATAATTTGCCACTGAAGAACATTTCAATGTTGTTGTTTTTCTGTGTATGAGTAATCCGTTAGGGGGCAGGGCACTGATGAGCCTCATCTATCCACCTCTGGTATTGGTGACATAATGCCCCACGATGTTTGCCGGCATGCACAGGTGGAAGTTCACGCAGTTCACCGCTTAGACCTTTTGGTGTCTCAGCTCTGACACCAAAGATGTATGGAGTCCGCGGGGACGGCTGCCACAAATTGCAATCTCTCCAGTCAAAGTTATTTCCCTTTGACCTGACATTAAAGTATAGGTAAGCATGTTCTACGAAAATAATAATAATAATAATAATAAAAAGAGCAGCAAAAGCGACAGAACTTTTTATTAGCCTTCTTCGAGAAAAACTGGTCACCAGCTGAAAAAACTTAGTTGCCTTTGGCAACGGCTTATTTGCATCCAGGCATTATGACGTCCTTAAAACAAGCAGCTACGAGAAATTAATTTGGGAAAGACAGCTGCGGTATAAGACATTACACATTTTATGTTTGTGTGAAAGCTGTGTGCTCTGCCATTTTTATTCCTCAAAAATTGCATCTTGTTATCATATATCATACAGAAAATATGCAACACAACTGGTAAAAATAATAAAAACATTGTGACTAATCACATTTCCCAGCTTTATTGGTGATTATGTGTATTGACTGGAATTAATCACAATTACTGAATTCTTGACTTTAACACATATATTCTCACTATTTCAAGATTTTTATGTAAAAATCACAGAATATTTATCCTTCTTACACCAGTAATGCATTTGACTGAATTAATGGTTCTCTTAAATTAACACATCAAGAACTTTTCTTCCACAAAAATATGCATGTGACAAATTCCTCAGGAAACCTGAAAATCACATCCTTCTGGAGTGAGAACTGAATCCACATCTGTTAATTTCCATCTGATATGCCATTCATTACAGCACCCAGAACAATGTATTTCTTAGCAAACAGTAATATCACATGTTGATTCCAGGTAATGGGTAAGCAGGTTTAAATTTACTGCCCTTGGTGGTGGTGTGGTCTTGAGTGCTGGTTTCTGATCATTCGTCCGAGATGGATCCAGGCTCTGACCTCTAAGACATATGGATGTTCGATCAACCCATCTCAAGTGACCCAGAAAAAATAAATAATTGGTTGCTTCATCATTTTTTTAAAAATTAATACTTTTTTTAAATAATAGTACTTTCCTGTGTGCAAAATTAAAATTTTTATTACGTCCCCCACCAGATATTTACACGTAAATTTACAAAAAATTTGAAAAATAGCATATTTGTGGGGCCCTGTAAAAAAGGGAGACAAATATCAGGGCTCAATTATCTTTTTACATAAGCTACCCTACTATAGGTACCTGCAAGAAAAAAAATTGAAATTGAATATTTTAACCTCCCAAAATATTGTTCTTACGAAATTTGAATTTTTTATAACTGCAAGTGCCAAGTTCAGCATGAAATTTGAAGCATAAAAAAAACAAGATAGCCAAATTATACACTAACAAAAAATGCAGCCTAGAATGTACTAAGAATAATAGTTTTTGTTTCAGAGCCCTGTGACAAATCATAACTGAAATATGCAGTTTTCTGCAAACCTTTAGAAATGCAAAAAAATGCACTGCATGAAACAAAAATGGTAGTCATTTTTTAAACGAGTTGATATAAAATTAAAATATCTTGGTTTTAAACTATCAACATATAGAAGTCATCACCTACAAAAAAAATCTAATTTTTTAAAAATGATCTAGCAACCAGTGCTGGACCACTTGATATGGATTGACCCTGTTGTGTTTGTCTTATGGCACTTATTTCTGCCTTCCCTGGAACCAGTCCCAATAAATTTGGGACATGCAAACTGCTGCTAGTCCGTCGAGTTCCTAACTGTGGCCATCACCCCACCCCACCCCACTCCCTTTCTCCCTCAAAAAAATGCAAATTTCATCAAAAGTGAAATGTTGTGAAAATTAAAATTTCACAAAAAAATCCAAGAATATCAGAAATTAGAGCACAATTCAAACTAGCATCACCAGATATTCTATTTGAGTATATTGTTATACCATTCAAAGCAGTGAAACTATTCAGACTTTTTTGGATGTTTTTCACATGGATGATAGCAACTGAAGGCATTTTTAAGTGAAATCACTGCTCTTTGGATTTGCATATGTTTGGAAATGAAACATTAATCAACTTCCATATTTTAAATCTAAACAATTTCATCTCCTTCACTATGGTTTCTAGTAGTCTTTTCTATATTACTGCACCTAAGTGTGCCATATATGCATAAAATTCCCATTTGATCCTCAAAAGGTTCAAAACCATTGTATAATTTCTTTCTCTCTTGGTACACAGCATTAGGGAATTCTAAAACTATTATTAATGGAGCTGAGTTTTAAAATGGTTCTAATTGAGTTTTTATTTATAGTTATAAACCTTCAATTTTGATACTATATTCAACCACAAAATACTTACAATCTGTTTGTTTTTCCGCAACTAAGAATAGTTCCTTGTAATCCTAAGAGAAAATCTGGTTGGAACCTTTCTTTGCACAAATCTGAAAAATGATTTTGATGTTTGCAGAAATCACTGTTTGATTACTCAGATGTTTTCACCGGTACACCAGCCATCTACTATAGCTGAAGAGAACTGACAAAAGATAAGCAAATAGTCTTTTGAAGTAACCGTTTTCATACAATGTATATACAATTTCAGACAATATCTATTCTTGAAAAGTTACCCAGTGTCATCATTGTCAACCATTATCAATCCACTGCTGGACGAAGGTCTCCCAAAGTTTTTTCCACAATGGTCTGTCTTGTGCCAGTCTCCTCCATGTTACTCCCGCATACTTTCGAATTTTATCCACCCATCTCACATGTGGTCTTCTTCTGGGTCTTTTCCTGTCCCTTGGAATCCAGTCTAAAATTTCAGCTGTCCATCAATGATGGTCTGTCCTTCTGGCAATATGTCCAGCCCATTGCCATTTCAGGGATTTTACTCTGATCATGATGTCTTCCACTCTTGTCATTTTTCTGATCCATGAGTTCCTCTCCTTATCTCTTCTGGTTACACCAAGCATGCATCTCTCCATGCTTCTTGGAGTTGTCTGCAGTCTTTGTATGTCTCTTTTAGTTAAGGTCCAAGTCTCTGCTACATATGTAAGCACTGGAAGGATGCATTGATCAAACACTTTTCTTTTGAGACATAATGGCATATTGCTCTTGAAAATTATACTGTTTCTTCCAAAAGCTCTCCAGGCAAGTTTTATACGCTGATTAGTTTCTTCATCTATGTGACCCTCACTTGATATCTGCTGTCCAAGATAAATGTAGGAATCAGTTATCTCCAGCTTTCCCCCATCAATTGATAAATCTCCATTTTTAATCCCACTTCTTTACTCTTGTCAGCAAGTTCCTGGATCATACTCTGCAGCTCTGATGGGGTAGTTGCAAAAATGACTACGTCATCAGCAAAATGAAGGCGAGTTAGATAATCTCCATTAATCTTTATCCCTTTGTTTTCCCAGTTCAGTGATAGAAAGACATTTTCCAATGTGGCATTAAAGAGCTTCAGAGATATGGTGTCACCTTGTCTCACTCCCTTTCCAATTTTTATGTGTGTTGTATTTTCAAACAGCCTAATCTTTGCACTTGCATTTTCATAGATGTTATTAATAATATTAATGTATGCATCTTCAATACCGCAGGTTTTCAGAGCCATTGTAACTGCTGATGGTTTCACCGAATCAAAGGCTTTTTCATAATCGATAAAAGCCATGCACAATGGAAGTTCATATTCCCTCGCTCTTTCAATTAGTTCTCTCAGTACGTGGATATGATCTATTGTGCTGTAGCCACTCCTGAATCCAGCTTGTTCTCTCGGTTGAGCCATGTCCAGTGTCACCTTCAATCGGTGTGAAAGAACTTTAGTGAAGATTTTATAAACCACTGATAGGAGGCTGATAGGTCTGTAGTTCCTGAGATTCTCAATGTCACCTTTTTATGTAGCAGAATCATTGTAGCATTGTTCCAATCCTCAGGAATCTTCCCTTCATTAAGGCATCGAGTGAAAACTTGGGTGAGTACTGTTTTAATTTCTCCTCTTGCTTCTTGTATAATGTCTACGGTAATTCCATCTTCTCCTGGAGCTCTTCACAGTTTCATGTTCTTAATTGCATATGTAACTTCTGCAGGGAGGATTGGAGAGACTTTGGCACTGGTACCTGTCGTAATGTTTGGAATAGATGTATCATCCCTTTCATATAACTTGCAGTAGAAATCTTTCACTCTTGTCAAAATTTCACTTCCATTTCTTGTTACAGTACCATCTTCTTTTCTCAGAGCCATAATCTGTTTTCTTCCCTTACTGAGATGTCCTTTTGCTCTCTTCAGGCTCTGGTTGTTTTCAACTGCATTTCTCACTAGTTCACAATTGAATTTCCTTATGTCTTCAGTGATACTTTTTCGCACTGTCTTGCATAGCTCTATATATTCCACGTTGGAAGTTACATCTTTATTTGTCCTCATTTCCCTTCTCTTTTGCATCAACTTTTTTGTTTTTCCTGAAATTTTCTTCATATGTAACTTGTTCTTAGTACCACCTAATTTTGTTGCTGTTTCCATAACAGCCTTGGTTAGTCTTCTGTTAACCTCAGAGATGTCCACTTCTTTAGACCTTCTAAGAGCAGAGAATCTGTTCCTCAGTTCCAATTTGAGGGTATTATGATGTTTTTAAGGTTGGTCATGCTAATACACTTTGCTTGTTTTATGAGCTTGTCACGCTCGAGTTTAGCATTGAGGTGCATCTTACATCTCACCAATCTATGGTCACTACCTGTGTTGAACTTTTTTAGCACACTGCAGTCTTCCATGACAAATTTCTTGTTACACATAATAAAATCAATTTCACTTGTCAATCCATTGGGATGCCTCCATGTCCATTTCCTTTGCGGCTTTTTCTTGAAAAAGGAATTCAGGATGAAAAACTCTTCTGCCTCTGCAAATTCTACGAGAGTATTTCCACGCTGGTTTCTGTTGCCATGACCGAATTTACCTACTGAAGTTTCATTCTGTTGTCCTATTTTCGCATTGAAATCTCCCATAATGATCTTCAAGTGCTGCTTACCTTTATTATTTAGATGACGAATTTCCTCATAAAATTCTTCAATCTCTTCTTCAGGATGACTTGTAGTGGGTGCATAAGCTTGAATAATCTTAGCCTGGTATTTTCTCAAGAGTTGGATAACAAGTCGTGCAGCTGTTTCAGAGGAACTTTCAACTTTTACAACTTTATCCTTCAGTTTCTTGTTTATTATAAATCCAACACCACTAGTTCTGCCAGTATCTGTCCCACGATAATAGAAGAGATGTTCACTTTTCAGTTCAATGAGATCTCCTTACCTCACTTAGCCCGATGATGCCCCACTTGATCCTTTGTAGTTCTTCCAATTCAAGGAGCCTTGAATCAGAAGATAGGGAGCATCCATTATACGTAGCCAAGGTCAGCATCAGATGGCAGCCTAGTCCGGTCCTTCGATGATTCTTAGCACCCTCTGCCTTCATGTTGCACTGGCCGCTGCCTTGACCAGGTACATTCCAGCTGCAGGAGACTGTGGGCCAAGATTTAAGTTGTGGAGTCATTTTGGAGGGGTTTGGCCATAACTCACCACGCTGGCCAAGTGGGTTGGTGAGTGTGGGATAGCATTTCCTCTAATCCTGATGGTATAGTTACACCGCTATTGGCGGTCATCAGAGCCCCTTTAGTGGGAACAGGATGCATCACGAGAAGGCAGGGTTGACATTTGTCAAGGAGAGGCTGTAGTATATTGCGCATCACCTGACCTTATATCTCTACCCAGTGTATAATAATAAAAAAATGTGAACAGAATCTTTATGTGTGAGCACATGCCAAAAATTTTGCTGAAGGCTCATTCTAATATATTTTCCACATAATTATTTTTTGGTACACTTGACATAGAAAGCACTGTGCCTAGACTATTATGGGAAGAGAGGGGGGGATCAGCAGAGAGAAGGACACAATTTAATCCATGCTTAACAAACTTTATATTTATACACTATACTTACAAGTTCATTTTACAAAATGCAAATAAATTAAAAATTATATTCAAAATTGATAATTCTATCCCTGTTTTATGTGGACTATTTGATTTAACAATACCTGTTGTTTGTGTTGAAAAAAATATGTTAATATATATAAGCACACCAGACAAAAAATTAGTCACCCCTGTCAGAACTTACCTAATAACGGGTGGTGGTGCCTCTTGCCTTGATAACAGCACGAATCCGGTGTGGTAGAGACTCCACGAGGTTGTGGATGTATTGAACATTGATTTGCAGCCACTCGTGCATCAATTGGTCTCGAAGTTCCGCCAGAGTACATGGGTGTCTGTTCTGGTATTTCACCTGTTCCAAATGATCCCACAGATTTTCAATAGGATTTAAATCTGGGGACTTGGCCAGCTGGTCAAGGGAAGACAGTGTTGCCGATTGTTCGTCCTGCCACTAAGACACAGGTCTAGCCCTGTGAACACGGCAACTGTCGTCTTGAAAGACAGGAGTGGCAATGTGATGCTCCTCCTGGAGATGTAGGGCAAAGGGCAGCACTTTGTCATTCAGAATGCGGAGGTATGCAGGCTGGTTCAAATTTGTTGTTACTGCAATGAAAGGGCCCATTTCGTGGTGCAAAAAACATCCCCAAAACATCACAGAACCCCTTCCAGCTTGAACAACACCTTCGACACAATCAGGATTAAAGGCTTCATTGGGCCTGTGATGCACTTGTTGCCTCCCATTTGTGGAGTACAAACAAAAACGAGACTCATAGACCAAATTACTCATTTCCAATCCTCCACAGTAAAGTTTTGGTGCCTCTGAGCCCATTGATAACATGCGACTTTGTGACTTGCTGTACAATGAAGCCTTTTCCAGGTTCCTGGGTACTCTGCTCCAGATGTCCATCGCATGTAGTTCTCGTCGCAATGTCCTTTCGAAAATTGGTAGGAGTGGACTTTCGTTGACTGTTTGGAGCAATTGTTGCCTGGTTTGAAACTGATTTGCAATTACTAGGCATGAAACATGGCGGCGGTCCCTGTTGGTGTGAATCGTTTTCTGGCCACAGTTATGTTGCTGATTTCAGTTGATTGTGCCCTACACCACTGTTTGTAGACCCGCTGGACAGTAGTACGTTTCGACACACCCACAAATTGGGAGACTTCATTCACTTTGTATCCGTGGGCATGGCCAAACACGATGGCTCCTTTATGACACTCAGTAACGTCTGTCTTACGACCCATATTGCAGACTAAATTCAACACACACGCTGCTCTCTCCACCACTGCACGAGATAAAAAATGATCCTGTAGACCACATCAATGCTATTTATCTCTCAACAATGCGATCACAGAGCCCTCTGGGCAACCAGTAACTTCCTACTGTTAGGGGTGACTAATTTTTTTTGTCTGGTGTGCATATATATACAAGTACAGTATATATATATAAACATATATGATAAAAAAGAAAATCCAGATAAGATATGCACTCAATAGACACAACATTAGTGATAGCTACCTAATAGCATGTTGGTTCTCCTCTAGCGTAAATAACAGCGAGTACACGCCAAGGCATTGGCCCCTCCAGATGTCGGTCCAGTATCCATAGATTTGATGTTCCACTATCCAGCATCCCAGACAGCTTTAACAGGGTTTAAATTGGGAACCTTGGAGGCCACTTTGCTGTGTGCAAAATGTAAATTTTTATTAGGTCCACCACCAGATATTTAGTTTTAAATTGGGAACCTTGGAGGCCACTTTGCTGTGTGCAAAATTTTAATTTTTATTAGGTCCACCACCAGATATTTAGTTTTAAATTGGGAACCTTAGAGGCCACTTTGCTGTGTGCAAAATTTTAATTTTTATTAGGTCCACCACCAGATATTTAGTTTTAAATTGGGAACCTTGGAGCCCATTTTGCTGTGTGCAAAATGTAAATTTTTATTAGGTCCACCACCAGATATTTAGTGTTAAATTGGGAACCTTGGAGGCCACTTTGCTGTGTGAAAAATTTATATTTTTATTAGGTTTACCACCAGATATTTAGTTTAAAATTGGGAACCTTGGAGGCCACTTTGCTGTGTGCAAAATTTAAATTTTTATTAGGTCCACCACCAAATATTTAGTTTTAAATTGGGAACTTTGGAGGACACTTTGCTGTGTGCAAAATGTAAATTTTTATTAGGTTTACCACCAGATATTTAGTTTTAAATTGGGAACCTTGGGGGCCACTTATGCTGTGTGCAAAATTTAATTTTTATTAGGTCCACCGCCAGATATTTAGTTTTAAATTGGGAACCTTGAAGTCCACTTTGCTGGGTGCAAAACGTAAATTTTTATTAGGTCCACCACCAGATATTTAGTTTTAAATTGGGAACCTGGCCACTTTGCTGTGTGCAAAATTTAAATTTTTATTAGGTCCACCACCAGATATTTAGTTTTAAATTGGGAACCTTGGAGGCCACTTTACTGTGTGCAAAATTTAAATTTTTATTAGGTCCACCACCAGATATTTACCCCTAAATTTACAAGAGCCATGGAAACAAATTACAAGAGTCAGTTTCCTTCAGCCATTTACCCCTAAATTTACAAGAGCCATGAAACTGAATTTTACAAGAGTCAGTATTTCTTGGGCGATGCTTGAATGGTTGCAGCCTGGTAAGGTGGCACATTGTTCTGCTGAAACAGACCATTGGTCGCAGGATGCGCAAAAGCCATGAAAGTGTGTAGGTGATCAGCTAGTACATGCTGGTCGTGCAAAATGATTAAGGATCTCTCCAGACACATTAAGGGGCATAATGTGTCCCTTAGAAGAATTCTTGAAATCGTCATATCATGCGTAAGTTACACTGAAAATTATAAGCAGGACGTTTCAGTAGCGACTTCTACCTTCATCAGCCATGGAATGAGACACGTGGTAAAGGCGTCAGTTGTTGCAAGATTTCAAAATCGCTTTCCAAATAATAGGGGTGTTAAAAGGTGCGTCAGTATTGCAGGTGTTAGGGGTACGGTAGATTTCCATGCTTTTGCAGTACCTGAGGGCTTGCAGATTGCTGAACGGGCGATACGCTTAACATTTTGCCAATCGAGAATCGTGGACGTATCGATGATGGTTAAAATTGAAAGTGAGATGGAAGGGCTGCCTTTCTTATCATCAGCGATATGTTCCATCAATCGCCAGTTTATGCTGCGGGGATAGAGTAGACATCTTGTAACTCTAGGGATTTATTGAGATCTCTGTCTTCAAGGATGAAATTGAGATGTGGAGATGGTTTGACTGCAATCCTGTAGCCAAAAAAAAAAAAAAAAAAAAATTGAAAATAGAGCAAACTTTATGAGTGAAGGACAGGCTAAAGGGCAAAGTGCCAACAAACTGATGGGTGGTGGTGGTGGAGAATTCTTCTAATGTTTAGTGTGTCACATGTTTCCCTGCCAATTCTTCTCACTATGATGTGTCCCATCAGATGGCGCTCCAAACCATCACAGAGCCACCACTGCCTTGAACAGAGCTGACCTGGCACGACAGGGCCATGGCCTCATGCTGTTGATGCCACACCTGCCCCCACCCGTCAGCTCGGTACAGCTAAAAACAGAATTCGCTTGACCACATGATGCGGTGCCACTCTGCAGAGGCCCAGTAATGAATGTTCCTGGCACTAGGCGAAGAGAAATCTTTGATGACAAGCAGTCAACTGTGGCACACAAGTGAAATCTGATTTTGAAATCTGGCAACAACTCCATAGCCCAGGGTATACAGTGTGAGCCATACCGTTTGCTCACTGATGCTGCTTGGGCCTCTGACATTTAACTTGGATGTGACTAGGGCAGCTGTTTCCAAGCGGTTGGCCTGTAAAATCTACATCGACCATGGACATCAATGGTGTGTGGTCACTCACTGCTTTCTCTCTGGGCGCTGGTATGTCCGTCAATGGTATATTCATGGTACACCCTTGATACAGCTGCCCTCGGGAACCCTAGGGTTCTTACTACTTGGGCGATAGAATGACCCATCTGTCTTGTGCCAACAATGCATCCACAATCAGTTGCTCAGATCACCGCGTTTACCCATGTTGGTTGCTTTTTTTTTTTTTTTTTTTTTTTTTGGAGGTTTAACAACCACTGTGAGCAACTCAATGGGCTATAAGCAGTCGCGTTGGTTGCTTAAGATACACTGTTGGGAAGCTCTGATGTCCGCCTATTTATCACCAGCATTCGGTTTGGGTCTGTTCCACTCTGCGCGGGGAGATGCCATGTCAACTGCCCATCACCTCTATCCAGGGGTAGAAAAATATTCTGAAATCTGGTGGCCAGCTTAACTTTTTAGGAGCCAGACATGGGACCCGCGGCGGGGTATATAAAATATCAAAGTCATGTACACTTTTGTCCAAAAAATTTTTCTACCCTCAGCTTATCTCTCCCTGGCAAAAAGAAAACAACAACAACAAAAAAAAAAAGGGTACTCTCTTTTCTTTGTCTGGGGGCTCGCAAATTCTTGAAATATTGTAATTTTTGTCTTTTATCCCCAGACCCTGGAATTTGCACAGTTTTGTTACCTTCGTATAATCTGCGCCGGCACATAATTCGCAGATTGTGACATTCAGAGAAAAAAAAAAAACGCCATGTAATCCACACATCACAAATGCTGATCCGGAAGTGGAATTTTCGACAGAAAAGTCGGTTACATAAAGATCCTGGAGTCTGAAGAAATAAATAAAAAAAAAATCTTGCTAAATAAAGAAATTAATTTTTAAAGGAATTTTTTTAATATATATTTATCTTCTGACACAAAAGAAACTTAGTGACATGGCATCCATAGAGCACAAATTTTAATCACACCGATGCAGCAGCTCTAATTGCATTACACATTGCCACTGATGAAATGCTGATACAGAACAATTCATAGAAATGCCGTATATACTCGCATGTAAGTCAGTTTTTGGAAGAAATCCTGCTTTCAAAGTAGGGGAGTCGGCTTACACACAGGTTAAAAAAAAAAAAAAAATAGTGCTGGACTTCCGTGAATTCTCCTGCGGAGTTTACCGACGGGTTTGTTTACGTTTCAGACAGCAGCTTTTCGTGTGTCACTGCGCTCTAGTTTTCTGACCTTTTGAAAACTATTGCATAGTGACAAGATCATATCCTCAGCTGTGCCCCCACTTTAAATTCGGCAGTGTAACTGAAACGTTTTCTTTTCGCAGACATCATAAATAGCGATGAAGCAAAATATCAGCAGCAAAGACTGGTCAGAATTGCAAAGGACGAACTAAAATACAAGGCCAGACGAAATCCAGAACACGGAACTTTGAAATGAGGCATGCATGTGTATATAGGTTCATGCAGCGAGCGCTGTACGTATATTTTTATTGGCCGATTGACGAAGAGAGGGCACAAGCACAGTCAGCATTTTGTGTTCCCCAACAATACGAAGACAAAGTAACGCCCGCCATCTCTCCCTACAACTTTCGTGGTCTTTCATTATGACATCCATACCCCCCTTCCTCTCTGCTCTGCAAACTCCTGAACTGAGGAAATTTTTTCAGAGGGAGTTCTTTTTCTAATTAACCCCCTCTCCTGCACAATTACCCTGCACCTTTTTTTTTTTTTTAAATCAAATGCCCGCAATTTTTTTTTTTTAATCGGCGTTTATCCGCGGATTATAAGGAGAAAATTATGGTACGTTTTTTAGTGATGTTTTCCGTGGTGGCCCAGACAATTTTTTTGGTCGCCCAGGCGACCGTATTTTTTTTACCCCTGCCTCTAGCTATATTAATGTTTTGTCTACTGAGTGTATTTAAAACATATATGCTACAATGAAGTCCAATAATAAGCAAACTTAAAAATACTACTACAAAAAATGACAAACCAGTGTCCGCAGGAAAATCTTGATCAGTGATACCATCCAGAAAATCACGGATTTTCAGTGGAAGATCTACAGCTAAAAAATATGTGCACGAGTCAATACATCAGTGAAGCAAACTATCTAATTTGTATCACATCACATACTAACTTTATTTTCTCCAAAATTACTAGATAACATTCAACAATACAGATTGAACTGATAAACTTCAGCTTAGTTAGCAGCTACACAGAATAAACACTTGAACACCCCTGATATCTTACATTTCTTATGCGTATCACTTAACATAAGAAGGGGGTGGGGTTGCAGCATCAAATCTTACACACTTTGTCTGTAGAATTTTGAAGAAGTGCCGACTTGCCAATTTGTGACAGTTAAGCTAGTTAGGTAGGGCAAAACGACTGGAGTTACATGCATCCATCATATGGTAGGTGGGGGAGATGACAAGACAAAACGACTAGGTGTAAAAAAGTTTGGTCTTCCTCATCCGGGCATGGGGACCACAGCATCAGAGCGATCTCAGTGACAAAATCACGTGTAAGGAATCTGTCTGGGCAATATCTGGATTCCTAATGTACACGGACATTTTTACTAGAGGCTTCAGCATAGGGCAACATACGGCTGGATGGTCCCTACATCACATTGTGGAGGAAATGCATCAGGATACAATTGTTGGCGATATGTGGCAAAAGCTGGGCGTGCACGATTTAAATCACTTGATTTTTTTTTTAAATCACTGATTAATAAAATATTTTTTTTATGATTTAATCAAATAATTTTTTATTTTACTTTTTATATCACCATTTAAAACTTTGAACAAAACTGGATTTAAGCATTAGTTTTAAACATGATCAGTCAAAGTGGCTGTTCATGAAAAAATAAGTTTTAAATCCTTGTGGAAGAACTTTCATGCTGGTAAACAAAACTCAAAACACGCTACATGTTGACAGGGCACAGAGGACATATGTATCTTAATCTAGAGTCTAAAAGTAGGGATTAGCTATGTATGGCTCTTTGAATAGGGATTAGGGAGAGGCTTTTTCGGCTTTAGGGCAAAAGGGGTAACTGCAATGCAAGTTACAGGGGTAGAAGAAGAAGGAACAGTCCCTTTAGTTTGGGAACAGGTTTTTATCTTCTGCTCAATGACCTGTCGGATCACAAGGTTGTTGTTCTTCTGGACTAGTACAAGGGTCTGTTGCTGTTCATTGTCTGTGTTTGTTCCTCTGTACTCAGCTTTATACAGACTACACTATTTGTACTTTCTACTTAATAATAGCCAGTGCCTGGTATGTTCTCAGATACTTTACAAATATATCTGCTGGGAGAAAGAAAGATCCAATTTGGTGCTATTTTACTGAAAAGATTGAGCTTGGAAAGAAAGGATGTAGGGCACACACTGGACTGGTGGAGGTCATTACCTTTGCTAAAGGACTGGGTTTCTGGAAAAGGACTTGAAGCTATTGAAGCACTTCACACATGCAAAGCTGCACCTGCTAGAGTAGAGAGAATGTCCTCTACTTTTGGACTTGTGCACAGTAAACTCAGGAATCAGCTGGGGATAGAAAAAGCTGCTAAACTTGTGTTTTTATTTAGACCTTTAAAGGGAAAAAGTGCTTAAAAATTAACTGATTACCTATACTTACACTGTCTCATGTTTGCAGTAGAAATGTTACTGCAACTGGAAAAATGCATGAATAATTTTAAATTATTTTTGTTATTAATTTTCAGTTAATTAAATTTTTGCAATTAATTGATTGTGTTTTAATGCTTATGTTTTGTTGCTAATGGATAGGATTAAACCTAAAAATCTAATTTAAATAAAAAAAAATCGGATTTCTTTGATTTTTTTAAAGAAGTCATGATTTTTATACACCCTGAGCAAAAGTGATTGGAGAAGTGCTTCTCAACAGTGGGACTGGTTCCTGTCCATACAACTCAATCGCTGCCAAGGTATAGCAACACCCAAGATTCAGAGGACAACATTCGACAATGTATACAGGCAGTTTTGGACATCCCCATATCCACAAGGACTTTGAACTGCAATTTGGCTGAGGCAGGTCTGTGCTTTTGCTAGCTACTGCAATGACTGCCACTCACTGCACCACATTGTCATACAAGGTTGTAGCAGTGTCATACCAGATTTATGTGACAAGACAAATGAAAAAATGTCATACTAGTATGTTCAAAAAGTTCCGGAACTTTTTGAATATTTGCCAAATGTCAGTGAATTATGTCATTCCCCGCTAAGCAAGCGAAGAGCATCATGTGACCGACCAGCCAGAACCGGTTTGATCCAGATCCAACACGTACAGCGTATGTGCATAGTTCGTGATTACAGGCATTCAAGGCTCTCCGTTGCGAGGACAACAATGTCGAATTTTGAACAGTATTCAAGTGTAAAATTTTGTGTTCTGCTTGGAAAATCTTTCACTGAGGCTTTTCAAATGATTAGTCAGCGTACGGTGAAAGTGCAATGAGTCGAACTAGAGTTTATGAGTGGCATCGACGATTCGAAAACGGGCGACAGAGTATCGAGGATGATGAAAAGTAAGGACGGCCTTCAACAAATCACCATTGTCAAAGAAATTGTGAAAAATGACCATCGAAAAACTGTTGCAGCGATTGCAGAAGTTGCCTGCATCTCAGTTGGAAGTTGCCATGCCATTTTAACAGAGAAACTGGGCATGCATCACGTGTGCCAACAAATTGTTCCCAAAAATCTGACACAAGAAACGATGGATGAGCGCATGCAAGTTTGCGGGGATAACATTGATGCAGTGGATTCAGATCCCGATCTCTTGAATCGATTGATCACTGGCGATGAGACTTGGTGCTTTCTGTACGACCCCCAATCCAACCGACAGTCAAAAGTGTGGAAATCACTGTCGTCACCACGACCAAGAAAGTTCAAGTCTGACCGCTCCAAAGGAAAAGTCTTGTTAACAGTTTTCTTCGATTGCAAGAGGGATGTACACAAGGAATTCCTTCAACATGGCTGCACAGTCACTAAAGAAGAGTACGTCAACCTCCTGAAATGTCTCTGAGAATCAGTGAAACATAAGCGACCCGATCTCTGGAAAACCAACTCGTGGGTGCTCCATCACAATAATGCACCGTATCACAGATACCTCCTGGTGTACAAATATCACATTCCCGTTCTTCCACAACCAGCTTATTCCCTGATCTCGCCCCGTGTGATTTTTTTTTCCTTTTCCCCCGGATGAAGAATTTGCTTAAGGGGCGACACTTCTCAAGTTCCGAAGAAGTGCAACCAGCTGCAACGAAGGATGTGGCAAAAGAAGGCTTGCAATCTGCCTTTAAATCTTTGTATAAGCGCTGGCAAAAATGCATAGTTGCACAGGGTAACTACTTCGAAGGAAACACTGCATAAACAGGTATTGTCTATGCTCCTTTTTTAATATAAAAAGTTCCAGAACTTTTTGAACGTACTGGTATTCAACAACAACTCCCACTTCTGTCTCAGCATCGACGATCACTAATGAGTCTGGAGATGATGTGGTCACCCGGCTGATCTTGTGGCCATCTATTAACGCCATGTGGCTCCTCAGCCTGGTGTTATGGTTTGGGACGCTATCAGTTTCAACAGCTGTTCACCACTTGCATGTATAGTAGGTTTGTTATTGTGTCTTCATGGTATCACTGAAGCCCAGTTCAACAAAATAATGCCTGCCAGCACACAGCCAACATGGTCAGATAGTGCCTACAAGGTGTCCAGGTGCTGCCCTGGCCAGCACAATCCCCAGATTTCTTCCCAATAGAGAATGAGTGGAATCTCACTGGCAAATGACTAACTTCTCTGCATGACACCCTTCCAATGTTGAATTGTGGACACAGATCAATAATGCATGGTTAGGGATACCTCAGTGCATCATTTAGGGACTGTTGAACTTAATACCATGCCATATTGCCAAATATAAAACTCAGCATGGCAGTCTTACAACCTGACTCGAGTCACATTATAGTCTGCTCATTCACCACATTCGTGTAACCCCTCAGAAATTAAATCACTTCTTTCCTACTTGTCTACATCTGTAGTAAGTTTCATCTCATTTCACACATTCCTTCATGATGTGGCATTTTCTATGTTGAGCAGTGCATAAATTACCCCCCCCCCCCCGTTTTCTAACAAATAGTTTCAGGATTATTCAAAGCCATCAGAATTGTGTACTGAATTGTCTGTAGTTGAATGGCCTCCATGTAACATCTCTTCAGAAAACTTGAAATTTCTTAGTTAATTTCAAAATAGTTTCAGGTTTTATTTCTGAAATATTTGATTTATAGTACAGTCAAAACTAGCTAAAACGAAATTGAAGGGGAAGTCAAAAACATTTGATATATGCAGATTTGGCATATTACATTATGTCAGGTTAAAACTAGTCAATTAAAAACTATATCAATTAATCAAAGATATATAACACTTAATTTAAAACTATAGATAGCAAAACAATATGATTGAGATCTGCAATAAGCAAAACATATAATGAATGTAAAAATTATAGAAACAGACAAAAAACTGATATGTTACATTGGATGTACGAGTGAATTCTTGCTTGTTTTGTGTTTATCGTGATTGCTGTTTTAAATGTTTTCTAATTTCTTTTGACACAGTGATTAAGATGTTTCTAGCTGCAAAATAAACTCTAAGATTTTCTAAATAGAGATTTCAGTAATTAAAAGGTGGCAGGGGGGGTGATAGGATTTGCCTAGGAGATGTATCTTAACAAGAAAGGGAGGGGGAGGGGTAGTAAAAGAGCAATTGAAACATTTTTGTCTTCATGTGAACTGACCTATCTGCAAGGGGAATTACAGGGTGAATGCCACTGCCACTCACCTTATTTGCTAACTGTGCTGAAGTTTGATATATGCTGTTTCTCCAAAAGTTATTGTTTATAATGTGTGGTTTGAATAAGAAGGGAGAATATTACAAAGTTCAAGGGATCTACAAAAACCTGGATTTATGCAAGATAGTTATGTGTGGGTTTGACTCTACTTATAAATGCCAGAAAACCCAAGTTTTGCAGCTTTAGTAATAACATTTTTGGATAATACAAACTTGTGGATTAAGGCAACTTGGCCGGTTGACTTCAGCACCACAAGGGCCTTGGTGGAAAAAACAATGCCAAGCATCACAGTCATAAGACAACTTTTCAAAAGGGATAACCTAAAATAATGACAGTATCAGAATGTAGACATACATGGATAGTTTCCAAATTATTAGGAGATTTTGCAGATAGTTTATCTTGTAAATTAAAAAATAAAAATTTTACTTACAGCAATTAAAACACTTACTCAAGGCTTTACTCAGATTAACATATTTAATTCTATTTTAACTTGAAGAATGTTTAATTATTTTTCACATGTTCCGAGTTTTTATTTTTACAGACGTTTCTAGCCTCTAGATTTTATCAAGGTCTGTTCTTAGTGTATAGGAACTGTATCAAGTTTCATATGCTTAACTTTTATTGCCAAATTCTTTTTGCAGTTGCCTGTTATTAAATTAAAATCTTTTCCTTATGTGTTTTGTAAGTCTTACTATTTTTGAATTAAGTTCTTGAAAATACTATTTACAGTGTAACTTGTCTAATTTGAACATTTTTAATTTGAATTCTGGGTTAATTCGATTTTTCATTTGGTCCCTTGAATGTTCTATACAAATAATGTTAAAAAAAAAAAAAAAACTCCTTTAATTCAAAGAAAACCCCATTTTCGTAATCTCATATTTTCAACAATTACCTTTTAAAATGGGTACGTACTGTTTTGGATGAAGTTCCAAGTGTTTGTTACGAGGTTGAGGTCACAAGCGTCAATTTTTCCTGCTCAAGGTTAACCTGACAGCTGTTGTCATGCAGCTGGTGGCGGGCAGCAGGAAAGGGAACCGACCCAGTGTCAAGGTCATGATACATTCGCTACAGGCTGTAACCATAGCGGTTTAGTTTGTTTGCATTTACGTGAGGTGAACAATGTAACTTGCTGCTCTGGCTGTTTTAATGTCTCTCTGTGATTATTAATGCTGTAACCTGCTGTACCTAAGTTTTTCATCATGTCTTTGTGTAAACCAACCCGTGGTGAGTACAAAACATTGACTTTAGCTCAACAGGTGGAAGCGATTCACAAAGTGGAAAAGGGATTTAAAAAAAAAAAAAAAAGGCTCAGATTGCAAAGGGCTTTGGCATTCCTCCCAATACGTTATCCACTTATCTAAAAAATAAGGATAAAATTTTGAATACTCTTGGGACTCAGCATAGTGGTGGAGAAAGGAAAAGGGTAAAAGGACTGGACAATCCTGATGTTGATGAGAGCGTGTTGAAGTGGTTTAAGCAGGCACGTGGCAAAAAGCATTTCACTAAGTGCCACTCTGGTTAGAACTAAAGCTGAATAATTTGCCACTAAATTGGAAAAAAATGATTTTTAAGGCTAGTACTGACTGGCTTAATGGATTTCAGGAAAGAAACTACACTTCTTTTAAATCTATTTGTGGGGAAAGTGCAGATGTTAACCTAGAAGCAGCTAATGAGTGGAAGGGAGAACTGTTAGAAATTATTGGGAACACAGCCCCTAAAGACATTTTCAATGTCAACGAAGCAGGCTTATTTTTAGGGACAGCAGAATGTGACTCTCTATTTCATTCACTCGATAAACTTGAGGAATTTACACTTACCCATAACATGAATTCTAAGAAGCAGGCCAAAATTTCACTATTTTTTACAAAAAATATGTAAATTTACTGTACTGTACTTTTTTTGTATGTTATGAACAAATAGGTTGTTTTTTACAGTACTTGAAGTGATTTTTGAATATGCCCATATTCAAACTTGCCCATAATTCGAATTATTTTTGTCGTACCTTCAGCTTCGAATTATTCAAGTTACACTGTGTAATTTTTGAAGGTACATTAATGGAACAGTTTTTCTGGATATATAAATTTTCTTTAATTAGACTCGTTTTTATGAGGTTTGCAAGTCTAATATTTTGCTATAAAGGTCCATTTGATACACATTGCTGCACATTCATTTGTAATGTACTTATTTTGTCCTCATTGGAATCTGTAATGTTCTAATAATTACTTATTGTTTTATCAGTTTTTCTTTAAATTACCTTATTCTATTGCTATCATGGTTCGGGCTTCACTGGTTTGCAGCAAGTTTCCTGTTTCAATGGTTGTGCATGCCGATACATTTTTTTTTTTATACAACTCTGAGCAGTGTCACTAAGATTTTGCAGAAATCATTTTGATATGCTTTGAGAAAGGCAAAGAAAAACTTGTTACATTCAACTTGAACATTAAGATTTTTACTTGAAATTAAAATATGGAGCTTCATTTGGTAATCTATAAAACAAATTTTCTAATGTTTACCTGAAGATTTATATCCAGCAGCTTTGCATTGCGGGTCATGGCACTTTTGGTAAAAATATTTTTTGATGAGGTCAACAACATACCTAAATATATGGTTATCATACATTATAAAATAAACAATGTAGTTACATTATTTGTGTTCAAGTAAGAGAAATTCATGAAATATTTATGAACAGACAATTCAAGATGAATCTTTTCAAGGTAATTATTTATGATGTATGAATTTAACAACTGATTTTCAGCAAGATGTAAATATCCACAGTTAGGCATATTCATTTAGATACTTATTAAAAATCAATTTCAAAAAGTATACATACACTAGTGACAAAAATCGTGGAAACCTTTAGAAAAATTTGTATTTCTAAGGTTTGATGGCTCAAAACATTTTTTTTTCAGAATAGCACCATAAAACTATTTATCATTAGAAAGATAATTTAATGCAGAATGTAATGCAACAAACTGTGTTGAATTATCTTTATTCTATAAAAAGTTATAGCCAAATAACCAGAAAAAGAATACACAATTGACTTATGTAACAAGAAGTGGATTTCCTTAACTCAAAATTGACAAATGAGACTGATAGTTCTGAGAGCCAATCAGGTGTTATTATGACACAGCATGGAACCAATAAGGTATTAGTATGAGTTAGCTCCCATTTCCAGCTAACAATAATAAAATTCGTATTCAGTTGTGCAAATGTCAAGTAGGTCACTGGCTGAAAATACTCCAAATACGTGGCGACAGTTAATAAATAAATAAATACATCGCTCTTTCCATGTTCCTGGTCACTGGCTTTTTCACGGATTTTTCCACTCCTTGAAGTCACATACAAATCATGGATGGTGGTTAGTGGGAAGTTACACCATTCTTCATGCAGAAACTGCTTCAGGTCCTTGAGAGAAGCAGGAGGAGGATAAGAGGATCTTACTCTGTTTTCCAACACAGACTGCAGTGACTCAATGATGTTTAAAGTCTGGTGATTGGGGAGGACAAGGAAAGTGTGTCTTCATGTTCTTCAAAATATGATTGGGCATTCCGAGCTCTATGAATTGGGCGTTATCATCTTGATAGATGACATCCCCTGCAGGAAACAATGCCTGAGCCACTGGATGGACTTGGTCGGCCAAAATGGTTTCATACGCCCTGCCAGACATCCGGCCTTTCAAGGTGATTAGAGGACCTGCTAAAAACTACAATATACCTGCACTGAGCATGATATAATCACCACCATACTGCACTTTGGGGAGCAGACAGTCTGGGTTGTACGCTTCTGAAGGTGTTCTCCACACGTAAACACGACCTACGGTGGGGAAGTGTGAATGGATTCATCCGACTACATTACACGCTTCCATGCGCCGGCACTCGGCAGTGCACATTTTATGCTCCTGGCACCACTGCCGTCGCTGTTGTGTTTTGCAATAGCAGCTCTGTCATGAATATCTTATTTATGCAGTTCCCTGTTTTCATTGATACTGGGTCTAGAGATGCAGATTGAGCTCCACACTAATTTTTGGTGCTGTGGTCTTCTTATTACAGGTAACAATCCTCTTTAATGCTCACCTATCTCTATCAATCAGGGACGTTTTCCGGCCGCTCATGTCTCGCAGACAAGGTTTTGCCATGAACATGGTATGCTGTCATGACGCTAGACACAGTAGCTCTCAATAACCTCATTACCCTGGCGACTGTTGTCACAGAGGCACCAACTAGCCAGCCACCAACAATTGGACCTCTTTCGAAGTCCGTTAGGTCACTCATTTCGTCATCACCCTGACAGAAATTTTGCAACAAGACACTTTAAATGCACTTAAACAGGACCTTGAGGTTCTAAACAAAGTTATTACAACCAAAAAGTGGTGGATACCTTTGCGTATTGCGACGTATGCAGCTGCATTAAAAGTCACATCTCTGAGGTTGGTGTTCACATTATTCTGTCTAACCCCTGCATATTTCAACACGATTCAGCCCCTTGTCACGTTGCTGCTGTGTGCAAAAAAAAATGGTTTCAGGAAAATCATATTACACTGCTAAAATAGCCAGGTAATAGCTCAGACCTGAATCCAATAGAAAATTTGTGTATGTGCGTGTGTGTGTGGAGCCGATTAAGGAAACTTGCTATTCCAGGGTGTCTACCAAATTTTGGAAAAGCAATTTTCATAACCATTTTCAAAAGAGCTGTGTGTGTGTGTGTGTGTGTGTGTGTGTGTGTGTGTGTTGTTGTTGTTGTTGTTGTTGTTGTCGTCATCAGTGTCAACCATTATCAATCCGCTGCTGCATGAAGTTTTCCCAAAGTTACTTCCACAACGGTCTGTCTTGAGCCAGTCTCCTGCATGTCACATCCACATGCTTTCGAATTCCATCCACAAATCTCCCATGCAGTCTTCTGGGTCTTTTCCTGTTCCTTGGAATCAGGGTAGGAAACTAAAAAATCAGGCACTGGCATTTTGCCCGTGCAGCTAGAAATCTGGGGGCAAATCTCTATTTTCTAGGGGCGAAAAAAAATTATACACAGGGTGATTCATAAAGAAGTATACAGTTTCAACGCACTATAAAACAAGAACAATGTAAGATATTTTATGTTACCTGTAACAGAATTGTAGGGGAATGTTTCAAGTTTTTTTAGAGACAGTCACAGATGTTCTATGTGTGCACCCTTAGTCACACGACACACATTGAGCCGGGAATCCATTTCCGCCCAAACACGAGGTAAGATATTTGAATCAAGTGCAGTGAAGTGGCTGTGATATGCTGTTTCAGCTCCACTAGATCAACAGGAAGGGAGGGGCGAATACCTTGTCCTTTACGTACCCCCACAGGAAAAAGTCACAAGGTGTTAATTAAGTCAGGACTTCTGGGTGAACATTGGGTCAGTGGCATGTTGTAGTCCGCGGCTCATTCAATCCATCGGTGAGGAAGATGTTCATCGAGATAATCTCGCACGTCGCCTAACCAGTGCGGTGGTGCACCATCCAATTGGAGAATAAAGTTGTCACTATCTTCCTACAACTGTGGCATCAACCAAAGACTTAACACATCCAGAAAAGAGCCTCCCGTGACAGTTTTCTTGTGAAAAAAGAAGGGGCAGTACACTTTCTTTTTGGACACAGAACAAAACACATTTACCTTAGAGGAATCTCGCACGTGTTGCACTGTAAATCTGGGATTCTCCATTCCCCAAAAGCAAACATTGTGCTTGTTTACCTGACCACTCACATGAAATGTAGCTTCATCGGTGAAAACTAAGTGATCGGCAAAATAGTCATTTTCAAAACGGTGTTGCATTTCGGCACAAAATTCAAAGCGCTTTGTCTTGTCAAGGTCAGTGAGATTTTGCAACATCTGCACTTCGTATGGAATCATTTTTAGCTTTTTTCTCAAAATTCTCTAGACAGTGGGCTGTGAAATCTGCACTTCACTACTCACCCTCCACGTTGATTTTCCAGGGCTTCGTTGAATGGCGGTGCAAACACTATCGACGACTTCTTCCGGTACACGAGGCTGTCCAGGACTTTTAAGTTTGCACAAACAGCCCGTAGTTTCAAATTTTTAATGCAGTCGTAGATAGATTTTCTGGTTAGAGGTTCTTTTCCGAATCGTGATCGAAAATGCCGTTTCACAACAGTTGCAGATTCCGTTTTGCTCAATTCAAGAACACAAAACGCCTTCTCCACTGCAGACGCTGCCATTTTGACTGACTAGTCACGTGACACACGCGCTATCACCTACATCACTTCCCTCAGTAGCAGGACACAAACTTTATGAGTACATCTACCTAACGGTTCGCAGTTGTGGTCTGTGTCTTCAACTGTTACTGTTTTACAGCATCTGGAAACTGTATACTTCTTTATGAATCAGGGTGTATATATATGCATGTTGCATATGTATGTTTATTAATCTGATTATTTATTATTTAGAAATTCCCTATTTTTCATTATGTTTCACTTTAAAAATTTTCAAAATACAGCAATAAAAGATGCTTACCTTAAAATTAAAGTTTCCAAATCTTTACATTAATAAGAGTGTTCTGTCTTCTGTGTAAACATTTTTTGTAGCCACTTGCAGCAACTGTCACTAAACATAGGTAGTAAACCATGGTGTGCAGCAGATAGTTGAGTATATGTTGTGGTCGAGAGTCAATACATTTATTAAGTGCACTTCGAAAAGTTGGTAGGCAGATATGGCATATGCTACAAAAGTTGAATGAAGTTCAAAAAAAAAAAAAAAAAACTTTTAAAAAATATTTACAAGTAAATTTGGCGTCCCTTTATTTAGTACGCTGCAATAATTTCATGTTCTGGACGGTAAGTTCATCCAGCAGACACATCTTCTCACCAAACACCTTGATGGCTGGCTTTGGATCAAAGTCATTCAAACTCTGCCCCCTAACTTTTATGGTCAACAGATCATTTAAAGTGGTTGTCTTTAACTTGTTTTGCTGATCTGTTTTCATCAAGCTCATAGCACTGAACCTGCATTCACAAACTGCTGTGCTAACTGGAATACAGTGCAAAAGAGATATAAGTTTCAGCAAATTGACATATTCCTCCGAGTCTGAAAGTTCATTGTATAACCGGTCCCACAAGACTTCAATACTTTGTGAAGTTTTATTTTTGGCCCATAGTTTCCACTTAATAAATTCTTCTCTGGTCTGTTCAGGGGATATATGCATACAAGATGGCAAATTACCTAACATGCAATCCACCTTTTCTACTCTATATGTGAATATGTCATCATTTTCAGACAAATTAATAGGATCAAAAATGTCCATTAAAGTAGATTCTATAGATAATTTCTCATTATTATGTTATCATTATGATCTATAAAGATATAAAATTTATTTTTATGGAAGTTTGCACCTAAAGGGAAGGATGTTCCACCCTTTGACCCTCAATTCCGAGAATGCTGATAACCATTTTCAATAGGATAGGTCCACTATGGGTGCTGAACAGCATAGCGAAACTACATTGCAATCGTGCTTTGATTTTACGTAAGTCATCAAGCAAAAGGGTGGAAGAATGAATCCCGCTCCTATGTCCTAACCTTTGACTATTTTCAATAGGTATTCAATGAATTAGTGTAGACCCCAACATATTAATTTCGTCGAATTAAGGCAAGACATTTTCATGCATCATCATGCAGATGGACAAAGCACGGTTGGAAAGCGTAGAAAACTTACTAACCAACCAGCAAGATAAATCATTGCTGGAGAAGCACTGGGTCGAATGAACATTGGAACCCCCCCCAACTTCCTATCACAGTGCATTCTTTTGTTAGGTCAAATTTATTGCCAGAGAAGTTATAAAACCATACCCTAAATGCATTTTTAATTTCACAAAACTGGCAGCTTTTCTTTAATTTCGTCATGTTGGGTATCGATCTGGGCTTAAAAATTCCATAGATTTAAAATCTGCTTGAATTTTTTTTTCTACGATAACTATGTTCTGAGATAGCATTCCGAACTGGGAGTAATAAAGACATGTGCACCGTGCTCCAATGCAGGACAACACATGCTGGCCTACTGAGAAGGGGAGGGGGAATTTGCGACAGATAAACAAACCCAGCTGGGGAGATTCAGTTTACGTGAGGCACAGCTTTAGCACTCGAAACAATGCAAAACAATAAACCTAAAATGTGGGAAAACTGCGGACAAATGTTCCCACATAAACACATGTAACTGAAAAGTTTATTCCTAACTTACATCGCCGCTTCATTTTAAATGGATTAAGTAAAATAAAAAGTTTTAATGGTGGGTGCAAAATCATCCTAAAAAAAATAATCTGGGAGAATCAACAAATCTGTAAAATTAACATTTTGCCTGTAAAGCAAGTCGTGTTTCCGTAAATTTTACGGGTAAATCGTAAAACCTGGCAGGTATGGAAACAGTTACCTCCGCTACGAAAAGTAGTCCCTAGAGGTTTTTACCAAAAACCAGTAAAATTATTGCTCAGAATCCATTTTCGTTTGCTCAGCAGTTTATCAGACAGAAATGCCATCTAAAAAAAGTTCCAGAAGTTAGTGCGCTTTTGGAAATAAATTTGCTAAGAGAAGTTGCTGAATAAAGAGGTTTGCACTTTCAGCTGTTTCTGCCCACTTGGGATACAACTTGGACAGGGGAAAGTGTAACATTAACAACACAGAGACAATAAATTTACAGTCGGAGAAACTCTGAAAGTTGGTTACTTATACAGGAGGTAGGAGAAGCAGTTCGGCCTCCACCAGACCCCCGCTCACAATCCCCACTGCTTGTGAAATGTGTGAGTAGATGAGGGGGATCAAAAAGGAAACAGTAGAAAAGCACATTAACGCGGATGGATACCGTTCTTGTGTTTGACGATGAGTCGTGATAAGGCTCTCCCGCCTTTATCAACACAGTACACTTTTAGGGTGAATTGGAGTATAGGTACAGAATGCCCATCAGTTGACGAAAGTATTTTCCTTCTTGCCTAAAATTAGAATTTTTCTTAAATTATTGGAAAATTAAACTTGTATTAAAAAAAGGGGGGGATACATTTGGTTGCAAATAGCCCCCGAGTTTCAAAATTCCGGTCGTATTTCATGCATTGCGACTGCTAATTTCTCACCCTGCTTAGAATCCAGTCTAATTTCAGTTGTCCATCCTAAAATTTTGGTTGTCCATTGGAGGTACATCCTTCTGGCAATGTACAGCCCATTGCCATTTCAGGGATTTTACGCTGATCACGATGTCTTCCATTCTTGTCATTTTCCTCATCTACGAGTTCCTCTTCTTATTTCTCCTGGTTACAACAAGCATGCATCTCTCTATGCTTCTTTGAGTTGATGCAGTCTTTGTATGTCTTTTTTAGTTCATACCCACATCTCTGCTCCGTATGTAAGCACTGTGAGGATACATTGATTAAACACTTTTCTTTTTAAGACATAATGGCATATGGCTTTCAAAAATTGTACTGTTTCATCCAAAAGCACTCCAACAAAGTTTTATACGTCGATTAATTTCTTCATCAACATGACTTTTGCTCGATATCTCCTGTCCAAGGTAAATGTAGGTATCGGTTATTTCTAGCGTTTCCCCATCAGTCGATAAATCTTCGTTTCTTGTAAAAGCACTGCATATCAGTTTTGTCTTCGGAGAGTTCATTTTTAATTCCAGTTCTTTACTCTTACCAGCAAGTTCCTGGATCATACTCTGCAGTTCTGAAAGGGCAGTTGCAAAAATCACATTATCAGGAAAACAAAGGTGAGTTAAATAATCCCCATTAATCTTCATCCCTTTGTTTTCCCAATTCAACTGAGCACGAGCTTAACAAACAGCGGTTAGGAAGCCGCTGCTACCTTAACGAACAGCCTTCTAACCGCTGGATTGGTTGCTGTGGGCATGACGACAAGGCGCTCTACAGGTGGCCTACCAGATCTATGGACCTGACCCTTGCGACTTTCTCTTATGGGGGTATGTTAAGAACAATGTGTATGCGCCACCAATTGCTAACAATGCTAGAAGAACTCAAAGTTCGCATTCATAGTGCTCTGCAGTCGTTGACAACAGACACGCTGGATCACATATGGCAGGAATTTGATTATCAACTCGACGTAATTTGTGTGACCAACGAAAGTCACATAGAACATTTATAAGGTATGAAAACAAAATTTGGACACTTTTTTCTTTATTCTATGTACATTTAATTGCTGTATATTTAGAAACATAAAATACACTCATTTGAAATAGGATGAATCATTTTGAATTACCCTGTATATGTACAGTGCCCTCTTTAATATATAGATCCATGTGCAAAAAAGTATTAAACACACACACACTAAAGAAGGGAGACACATTCAGCTCCCTCTTTTCTCTACAGAAAAATTGCCCTTCTGCCCTTCTGCTAGCAACGAAATCCGACTCGTCATACTTCGACTGCGCCTAAAGAAAGTTTAAATAGTCAACATTGTGCTACATGATTGTATTATACACCTACCTTTCTTTACCATTTATACCTGAAAAACTACAAGAATTCATAGGCAGCATAAATTGCTAAATTGATCTCAAAATTTTGCAAACATTTTGTACATATATTTTTATGCTACAATGTTTGCTTTAACGGTTTATTTATTTATTTATTTATTTATTTAGTAGGAGAGGGCACGAAAGCTCTCTTTCTGACACACAGTAAGTTAGTTGGAAACCACATTTGAGTTTTATGTTGTCAGTGCAGGGAGAATTACTTAAAATTGTTGCAAGAAAATGAATAATTACTAAAAATACAAAAAAATTCATGACCCCAAAGCAAAATTTGTGACTTTTTTATGACCCTTTTTCTGAATTCGTGACTTTTCCATGACTAGTAAACACCCTGTAGTCAGAAGCAACCAAGGAAAAAGCACAACTGGTGGAAGCAATCATACAATCTTGGTTTCACATTATAACACCTGATGAACTAAAATGCTTGGTTCACTACACGGAATACTGTTATAAGGCTGTAATTGAGGTAAAAAGTTTCCCAACTAAGTACTAATAGAAATGGTGCAAAGTAGTGAACTATGCTTTATCGTGGTTTTCTGTGTATAACTTCTTTTAAAATGCAATTTTTTTTAAATAAGGAGTATTGCATTACATTCTGCATAAAATTATCTTTCAAATGATATAAAATTTTATGGTATTATTTTAAAAAAGACTGCTGTTATGAGACATCAAACCTCAGAAATACAAATTTTTCAAAAGGTTTCTACAATTTTGGCCACTAGTGTATATTACATAATTCGTGTAAAAAGATCCATCATTAATTTTCTATATTAAATTAATGAAATTCAATAAAAACTACTTTATGATGCTTTGCTTTTACAAAATTTTAATTAATGCTGTAAAAGGTTATTAATTATTTTAATAATATACACTGCAGGCCACTAAAAGTACACCACGATGAAAGACAAGAGCTATCAAAGCTATATTTATTGTACAGAAAGTCATACAAAGGTGAATTGATTACAAATACAGCATAGTGAGACAAGGGGAACACACAATCAGAATCTGGTGTAGCCACCATGGGTGGCAATTACAGCTGCTACACTGCCCGGCATTGAGAGGAAGACATTGGATGTGTGTTTGGGGAATGTCCATCCACACAGCTTCGATATGATGCCACAGTTCCTCCATTGTAGCTGGAGGTGGTCACTGGCATGCCAGTCGTCTGGTGATCGTGGACCACATGTGTTTAATAGGCGACATATCCCCAGACCAAGAAAAATGTGGCATAGGGTGCTGATCCAGAAAGTCTTGGTTGTTGCGTGCCACATGAGGTTGCACATTATCCTGTTGGTAAATGGCATAAGACAGTCCCCTGAATATATGGTACAACAACAGGCTCCAACAACCTCAGTCACATAATGACGGCTGTTCAACATACCGGTAATGCAGGAGTGGAATCCAATGGCACCTCAATACCATAATGCCAGGTGCCGGGCCGATATTGCACAGCATAATGCAGAACTCACTCAGCCAGTCACTGCGATACAGCCAGACACTGACACATCTACCACGGTGCGGCAAACTGAAGTGGGATTCATTGGGAAAACATGATGATTTGCCATTTGCTCCTCAATGCACAACATTCTTGGCACCATTGCAGTCACAGAAGCCAGTGTTGTACAGTCAAAGATAGCCAAAACAATGGGTGCTGTGTAAAAATGTCCCGCTGCTGCAGACAACATCAAACTGTCCATGTGGAGACTGGGTGTTGTGCCACACACCCAAGCTGTTCAACTGCGGTTGTCGATGTGGCTGTGCGATCCATCAGAGCCAAGCACGCCACATGTGGGTCCTCTCATTCGGTGGTATGACAGGGCCATTGGAATCCCATATGTCGGTGTGTTCCTTCCTCCACTACCCACCGATGCCATATTATCCTCACTGTGCCATCCCACACAAGCACTGATGTTTCGGAGTGATAACCCACAATCCTGACATGACACAATTCTCCTGCGCTTGAAGTTGGAAACCTGCGGATAGGGCTGCCATTGTCTTCAACGGGGCATGCTGCAGTTATTCGTGGCCAGGAACGGTGAGCAAACACACTTCGAGTGCTTAACACTGGCTCCTAGTTCACCCCCTCTTATATGACTTCCAGGGGCGTTACTGTCCCACATTATTTCCATATGTGCTGCCCGGTTAATTGTTTACATGTGCACCCGTGTTCTGCTCATCTGTTAACTTGCTCCTGGGATGGGATCTTTCTGGTGTTGCACTTTTAATGGCCAGCAGTGTATATATGTATATAGGGTTCCAAGGATTTCTAAAAATATGGTAGCTAGCAAGATTTTCTAGTAGCCAACACTGGAAGTAAACTGATGGCAAATGAAAGTTTTTTTAAGGAATAGTTAGTATTTGACCAACACAGACAGACACATTCACAGCTTTAAAAAAATGTTTAATTATCAGGAATTGCTTTTTGTCTCACACATTATTCAAAACAGCAGCAAAGATGGTTGTATCTCATCTTTTGAAGCTTTCTTGTCACCCCGGTGGCACAGTGGTCTAAGCAATGGCGCCAGACCATTTGTCTGAGATAGGTCCGAGTTTGAATCCTGGTGAGGCATGGATGTTGTGTTTGTCTTACTGCACTGGTTTTCTCCCTTTCTGGAACCTGTTACCCTAAATTAGGGATGGGCGACTGCTTATATGCCATCAAGTCACTCATTGTTGTTTAACCACAAAAAAAAAATTATAATAACAATAAAAAGGAAGAACTTTCTTTTCTTACTTTTGGTGGACTTGCTGACAATGGAGAACAATAGTAAGTAACTAAACAATAATCACTAACTGAGCATTTCTTTCCTTGTGCTTAGAATAAGAGACCACACCTGTTACTAATTAGTTGTGCTCTGTTCCCTCTGCACTACAGCAGCACTCAACATATTAGTACATGGTCAATAGGATATTGCCGATGTTGTACATCTTATGCCCTGTTAAAATATTAAAGATCCCCACATTTCATACTATTTCCTGCCTTCACCTCTGTCCTAACCTTGCCAGTGCCATATTTTTGTGTGTGTGCGTGGCTGCGTGCGTGTGTTCTGTTCCCCATTCACCATATTAGTATATGGCCAATGGAATATTGTACATCTTATGCCCTGTCAAAATATTAAAGATCTCCACATTTCATACCATTCCCTGCCTTCATCTCACCTTTTTTTTTTTTTTTTTTGTGCTTGCTTGCTTGTTTCTTTGCAGAAAATTGTGGCAACTTTCATGTGTTTCTTGATATATATGGTTACATTATCTGGTTTCTTACTAAGCTTTGCTGCTGCATCATTTATACCTAAGTAAATCAATTCAGACAAACAACTGAGAAAACACATTTCCCTGAAATGTTCAGTAAGTGCCTTTCAGAAATTTAATTAGAGCTATTGGAAAAACATCTCAATATATTCTCATACCATCGTGAAACTTCTTGAGGAGAGGCTTCAAAAGACTTCAATAACTTGCCACGTATTTCCTAGTTCTTTAACACAAGAAACAGTTTGCTCCAATGAACTACCCTGAAACCTTTTTGAAAATGCACAAATACAAATACTATATACAAATCTTGACCCACCTCATGAAACTTTTGAGACAAATGATGAAAAACAAACATGTTATAGCTGGGAAACACTTACACAACTTCTGAAGACACACTATTACTCACCCAAACAATTTTCCACCCTATTCTGGCATTTTTACTGATTGCACTTGAGAGTAAACTTTACAAGACACACTAATCAGAGAATATCACAACTGGTACTTTGACCCCACCCTTTTTCTCTCTTGTAAATTGTAAGAATAACTGATTCCTTAACAATCACTGTAAGCAAGAGTTTGTTTTCCCTTTAAAATAAACAATTTTTTGCAACCATTAACAATGTCTACATAATATTTTAATTTAATTTCTTTTACGAAAGCTAGTAATTTATACTAACTCACAGATATATACATTTATGCTACCTAGTAGTATAACTGTACACCATACAAAGTAAAAATGCAGGGAAAGTTTTTATCAGTCTCTGCAACCAAATGATGCAAAAAGAATTTTTCAATCCTACTTTGAAAAGAGTAAATACATTGATGTTTAAAATTAAAATTAAGAGAATTTGCACATTTTGTCGAATTTCTGAAAAACTAAAGGACACATTTTAATGAAATTTGGTATGGATACACAGTTATATAAGAGAAAAAATTATACCATACGACAGTCATGGTACACACTCATGATCATCAGTAAGGCTCATCAGTGCAGGAATGTCCAAAATCCATGTTGCAAGATCGAACATAAAAAAACTCTAATATGGGGTATGGTCCCCTCTCACAGTCATACAGCTCTCATAGCGCGACGTCATACTGGAAAAAAGGCAGTTGATAAGTCCCTGTGGCAGTCGGTCCCATTCCTAAAGCAACGCAGTTTTCAGCTCCTGGATGGTTCTCGGAAGGGGATGGCCAGCTGCAATTGCCCTCCCAAGAGCGTCCCAGACATGTTCGATAGGGTTTAGGTCTGGCGATCTGGCTGGCCAATTCATTCGGCGAATATCCACACTTTCAAGATAATCGTCAACCAGGTGAGCCCTATGTGGACGACCATTGTCGTCCATAAAAAGGAACCGAGGGCCAATTGCGCCCCTGAAAAGTCTAACATAGGGCTGTAAGATCTCATCCCTATACCTCTCAGCAGTCAGAGAGCCTCTGTCAAACACATGGAGAGGTGTGCGACCGTCCATCGTGATGCCTACATAGACCATGACACCTCCGCTGCCATATCGGTCCCTTTCTGGGATGCTGGAGGAAAGGTATCGGGTCCCAGGTTCTCTCCAGACGAAGGTACGTCGAGAATCAGTGTCCAGGCTGTATCGCAACTCATCTGTGAAAAGAACATTACCCTACTGAAGTCTGGTCCAAGGCTGATGTTGTTTGCACATGCTAAACGCGCTCTCTTGTGTGCTGAAGTGAGCAGGACGCAAACAGCGGGTCATCTGGCAAAAGGCCCTCTCTCATAAAGCCTTGGAAGAAACAGTAACCCTTGAAACTCAGGTTCCAGTGGCGGCATACAGCTCACGAGATAGCTGTGCAGCTGTAGCAGTCCTGTGGCGCCTCGCTGAAAGTGCCAAATAATGATCGTCATTGGCCGTCGTGGCTCTTGGACGACCTTGCCCAAGCCTTCTTGATATGGATCCGGTGTCCTTAAACTGTTTCCACAAATTGCAGACAACACTGGGCGTTACATTGAGCTCTGTAGCAACCTGCACTTGCAATTGCCCTGACTCCAATCAGCCGACGATTCTCCACCTTATTCCATCATCAATACGTTCGTGACAACTCATTTTACCTGATTGCTTATGAAATTGAATCAACTCCTGCAAGAAACACAACGAATGTCGCCGAGGAGTACGAGCGAACTAATCGCAGAAAAAGCCACGTGTGCTTTTCATGTCCGCCGCTGTCACAGCTCCCCACCGACACACACATGTACGCTTACGTGTTCGACACTGCAAATTTGCATTTTTATTCGGCGACATAATTTGTACCCTTTGGTTCCGTACTTTTTGTGAAAATCGACAAAATGTGCAAATTCTCTTAATTTTGAACACCAGTGTATATCATGCATGCCAAACATAAATGTTTACATCACCTAGTGGGAAAACTGTGCATGGGGGGGGGATCAGAAGTGCATGAATTACCACCCTTATGGTAAGCACTGTTAAACGCAAAAGTTTTTTTTTAATCTGATTTATAGATGAAGAGATATTGCGAAGGGCAGACAAACAAAAAGCTACTATAAGCACAAACTTTTTTACATTTTTACAAGGCACGCTAAATGCCTGTATGCTTTAGGGTGGCAGTACCATTTGCTTGGATTCACACCTTTATAGATTATCATGCGGTGCATAGTCTAGTAAATGAATCATATTACTCTGTCTGAACAGAGAACTCAGAATGTGTTTCAAAAACTGTTAAAGACAGTGAAACCTTTGAATAACGGCCACTGCTTGGACCAGAAATAAGTGTCTGTTGTTTGGAGGTCGGGATTAAGTCAACACTGCTTGCCCGTTGTGTTTGCACAAAAGCAGAACAAATGCATGAAGCTTCTGCACAAAGAAAATGCTGTAGTGCTTTCTCCAAATGCTGAGTAAAATTCAGTACGATAATTTAAAAAAAAAATCACGGCACAGAGGATTATAGGAAAGCACTGTCTAATATGCCTGGTCTCAAACAGCCCTTAGAAAGAGCATGCTAAGAGAATAGGGTTATGGTAAGCAACAGGAAAGAAAAATGTCTGATAGTGAAGTGTAACCATACAGTTAGCTAGCCATGTGCCTTAAAGCAGGAACAAAACAAGTGATACAGCTGCCAATGAGCTACATTCCAGGTGACAACTGTCCCTGCAGCCCCAGGTGGGCAACGAACATCATACCTGCCAACCTCTCAGAACCGGAAAATGTAACACTCAAATCGAAACATGACGAGTGCCGATAATGTTTGAAACCTATTTCAGCTACAATGGTGTAAGGTGTAGCTATTTAAATTATTGATGGTTGCAGGTGTAAGGGGAAGGAGGTTGCTTTGAATAAACAGACACTCGCCCACATTCCAGCACCAACCAATCAGCAGCATCAGTATGACAGAGTCAAAAATACAAAATGAGTCAGGATTCGCCCATTGGTTGCCAATTACACTTGATTTGACTTAATTTATTTCTGTTGGGAAACTAGAGGCAGGGAAATCTGTTAAGAGAAATTGGAAACCTCTCCGAGAAAAAAAAACACTTTAATTTGAAGGGGAAAACAGATTACATGTAAATTTTTCCCTACTTCTGTCTGAAAAAGAGGAAAAATGGGGGAAAACATTACTTTTTTTACAAAAATCGTATTTTTGGCAGCAAAATCATATTATCATACTGCAGCATGATTTATCATACTAAATATGATAAAATTGTAACAGTTGGCAGGTCTGGAACATGCACAAGAGCTCGAGATCACCTGATGTAGAACAAAAGTTTAACTCCTTCTTTTCACTTAAGTACAGCATTGTAACCGTAGCAATCGTACCAGAGACACAGTTGTTTTGGTAGCATTCTTTGTCTCAATCTTATTCACTGAAATAATACGTAAACCCTTCGAAACAAGGTGCCCGTTAGATCTCTTTTCAGACTGACTGGGGTCTCTGTTAACTGCAGTCAAGAGGTTTCGCTGTTCGGAGGTTAGCATTAAGGTTAATCCTCTGACGGCTCTTCTGTACCAATCAAACCTTACTGTTTTTCAGGTGTCTGTTAATGCAGGTTTCACTGTACTTCTTTTGCAGACACAGCACACACACAAAGGAAAAAAGAAAAGGCACCTCTAACAAGACATGCATATTTTGATTTAAAAAAAAAAAAACTTCAGAGAGTAAATACATTTAAACATTTTTTCTAATTTAAGACAAACTCTACTTACATAATATTGTTACTTTTGTGCCACCGCTGTATGCGCGAACAAAATCGAAAGCCACCAATGTCATACACTAAAAGATTGCTTTCTGCAAAGTAAGACACTTGACGAATAAATCCAGGTGCACCACCAAATTGAATTATTTCAGTTATGAAACCATCGATGACGGGAAAAGGTGAAGCTTGTGCTACTAAAAGAAAGAATAAGGAAATCCTAAGTATGGTAAGAGGAGTGGCTAATCTCAGTTCTTCAGTGAAGATTAATTACAGCACACATTATAAACACCACATCAAACAAAACAAAAAACTACATTATATGAATTTATGTTGGTGCTGAATGACACCAGTGTCATACGAACATACATAAAGCTAGCGAAATGTACTTCTTAGTTAAGATGAACTGTACATGCTCATTATCGAATATTTAAATTCCATTAAAATTTTAATGAGATAACTGGAAAAGTTTTCTACTCAGTTTGGATCTTTTTAATCCAAGAAGAAACTGGTTACATAATGTTAAAATTGTGGCTGGCTGGCTAGTTTTCAAACAGACTGCACAACAATTTTGAAAATGCCAATTCATATTTCTTTCGGCTTTGCAGTGAAGCACCAACCTGCTGATCAACAGATTTGGACATTTAAGGCCTTCCAACGGATGATGAAAGATGTAATTTAAACTCAGGAAACTGCAGCTATTTTTAAGTTCCAATCATGCCAAGTTTTGTTTTCATTTGGTAAAGGAGAAAGCAGTTGGTTTTTACATACATACCACTAAGATATTCTCTGAGAATCAGAGGTTCACTCCTAGGCCAGATTCAGTTTAGAGCTCTCTCTCCCTCTCTCTGATGGAGCTAGATTTCACTTACTGTTGATGAATCAAATGTCTCCGTTAACAGTGATCTCGGAACTCAACTCAAACTTTACTAACATCCATCACATGCCTCACACCAGACTTTTTTTGTACTTCATACTCATTACCTTTCTCATTGTCATGCATACATTCCTGAACCTGGTCCTCCCATGGTTTTCTTGGCCTTCCTCTACCTTTCTTTCCTACCACTTGGGCTGAATAAATTCTCTTAGTAAGCATCTCACCACGTGCCCACACCACCTAATAATATTTGCCTCCAACATTTTGCTTCGTGTTACATATCTGCAACTAACTCATCTCTGCCACCCCACTCCCCCTGTAATGCATCTCTCCAGGACACAGATGGACGATACTAGTGAGGGATGGGTTTGCAACCATAGAGCACTCCGCTGGACAATAGCACACATGACAGCAACAAGGCCTCTATGAATTTAAAAAGCAGACACAAAATTAAGCTTTGATATAAATATTGTTGAGAGACTATCTAGTTCTGTGTGACAGTGGCCAAAAGACTCCCAACTCCCTGAGTTTTCTTCCAGAACCCTCAGGTGGAACGACCAACTGGAGCTGTCAGTTGTGGTCTGATTCCCAACACTAGTGTAAATTTTAAAGCTTAAAGAAAGCATTTAAAGGACTCGCGTGTGGGACCAACCACACTTAAGAGAGCTGGTCCACCATATAGAACTGACCTAGTTTTTTTCATTATTTTCATAAACCAAATTTAATACAGCAGATTTATGGAAATAATATTTTTATACATCTGATGGAAGTTTTTTTGTTGCTGTCATTGTTTTGTTTACCCCAGAGGGGGAACCACGTGAAGTTCACTAAAATTTATGTACCTTCTTTTTAAGATGTAGTAGGATATTGTACATTATATCAGTCATGAATAAAGAACCCTATTATTTTATGATATTGAGATGACAGAATTACACTGGCGGAAAGTGAAAAAGAACACCAAGAAGGAATTGGCGGACGATCATGAAATCTACATGTGTTAATAGGGTCGAGTTTACGTAGGTGTGATGTTAATTTCGGGACCAACCGGTGAGCGCTTACACCACAGCACGGCATAATATGCAAATTATCGTCGGTGGTATTTAAGGAGTACGGCGAAGTGAATGTAATCAGTCGTCGGCGTATGGACACATGTGAAGACCCTGAAGAAGCTGCAATGCCTGGACATGGAAGACTTGTACGATTTCAGCAGTTATCGGACTTTGAGCGAGTTCGTCTAGTCGGACTCCGCGAGGCCGGGTGGTCGTATCGTCGTATTGCGGAGCGAATTGGACGGGAAGTATCGGTGGTGGTACGATGGTGGCGTAGATGGTGCGAGGAACATTCCCACACGAGAAGACGTAGAACCGGGAGTCACAGACGGACTGATGAGCGGACCGATCGACGCATAAGAAGAGCAGCGTTGTCAAGCAGAACATCCACTGCGAAGCAAATCCGAGCTGCCGTTGCACCTGAGGTGACTGTGCGAACAATCCGCAAACGTCTACTGGATGCAGGACTATGTGCACGTGTGCCTCTGGCATGTGTACCTCCGACTCCAGCCCATCATCAGGAACGGCTGCAGTGGTGTCGCCAACGTCTGCACTGGAGAACGCAATGGTGATCTGTCGTGTTCAGCGATGAAAGCAGACTCTGCTTGGGAGCCTCCGATGGCCGTATGCGTGTTCGCAGACGCACAGGGGAGCTTCTCCACCCTTCTTGCATCCGCCAGCGACACACATGGCCTACACCTGGTCTCCTGGTGTGGGGAGCGATCAGCTATCGCTCATGTACACAACTAGTGTTTGTACCGGGTACGTTAAACAGCACCTCCTACATTAACATCATTCAGCCAGTTGTTGTGCCATTTGTAAGGTCGGTCCATCGTGGTGTTTTCCAGCAAGATAATGCACGCCCACACACGGCACGTGCAACGCAACATGCACTTCAGGGTGTGAGACAACTTTCATCGCCTGCACGTTCCCCGGATTTGTCCCCCATTGAGCACGTGTGGGATTTTATGGGACAATGACTTATCCGGTCTCCACGGCCAGCCACAACCATCCCCGATTTACGCGTCCAAGTTGAGGATGCTTGGAACTCAATACCCCAAACTTATATCCAACATCTGTATGACAGACTCCATGCCAGAATTGCACAGTGTGACACAGTTCATGGCGGTTCAACCTCGTACTAACCATGTTACATGGAAATGTCATTTTTCAGTTTACCAGCAAATACAGCTATATTTTGCCATAATGTTTTGATCACGTTATCCTCTGTATTCCGTTATTATGCTGTATAAATTTTGTTGGTACCAGACGTCTCCTTCTTGGTGTTCTTTTTTCACTTTCCGCCAGTGTAATTTTGTACTCATGTGGCAACATCTTCAGAAAATGTGAGCACTGCACAAACTCGGAACAGGAATTAAACACACATCCGAGAACTGGTTATATCTACATATGCACGTGAGGACTGATGACATCTGAACTTGATCTGTGTTTAAGGTGACACATGCTGTGAGAAGGTGTCTTGTAATCTGGGAGTTTGTTCAAGTTCCTGTACAATAGGCTTTAACTGCCACATCCACTTCTCTTCCTAAGCAGGAAACCATATATTAGGTGTACAAATAAGTTTCAAAGTGTTTTAAGACAACACAACATGTAATTTGAGAGAAAAGAACAATACATTTACGAATCAAAATATGTGCCGTCATTATCAATCGCTTTCCACTATCGGTTGGGCAGCTGATGGATTTCAGCCATGAAAAATACTTTGTTGTGTGACACAATGAAGTAGTCAACCCATTTTTTGCACTTCGTCACATGTCCAGAACTGTACAGCAGACAAACCATGTTGCATCGATCACAACAAATGATAGTCTGAAGGGGCTATGTTGCGCCTATACCCCGGGTGCTCCAAAACTTCCAAGCCAAGCGTCAATAGTGTTTCCTTGACTGATTTCACAACATTCGGCCTAGCGCTGTCGTGCAGTAATTTCACACACGGGACGCAATCCTTTGCCTGTGAATGGACGTTTCCAACAGATTTCCTGGTTCAATTGCAGCAACTGTTGCTTGTAGCGATCAGCAGTAGCAGTTTGACCCTGTTCCAATAGTTCATAATAGAGCACACCCTTCATATCCAACCAGATGCACAGCAGAACTTTCTTGGAGTGAATACTGCGTTTCGGTGTCGACGTCGTTGCTTCACCGGGGTGTACCCAGCATTTTTTGTGTTTGGGATTGTCGTACCATATCCACTTTTCATCACCCATAACGATTTTCTACAGGAAAGACTTTGTGTGTTGTATATTCAACAGATTCAAACAATCCATGATACGCTCATCCTTGTTCCTCTGGCTCAGGTCGTGTGGCGCCCATTTTCCTTCCTTCCGAATCTTTCCCATTGCACTGGCAGTCGTAGTGAGCGATGGGTTTGCCTCCTTGGGACGTTGCATGGTAACAATGGCACACACATCAGCAACTAGGGCCTCTGTGAATCTTGGAGAGGTGCCAGCTAGTTCTGTGTGACATTGGCAAAAGACCCCAACTCACTGGGTTTTCTGAAACTGTCAGCTGTGGGCTAATCCCCCACACTGATGTACTTACCTGATTAAAAAGACACAAAGAAATATTAAAAATGACTCAAGTGTGGGATATGGTGGACCTACCGCACTTGAGAAGGATGGTCCACCACGGAATCAACCTGGACTTTCAAAACGGCGTATGAGAAAGAGATCTCGGCTGAGTGAATGTAAGATTGGTGTATGGAATACTAGAGGTATAAATGGCAAGATGAATGAGGTGATTGAGGAGATAAATAAGTATAGATTGGATGCGCTGTGTGTAAGTGAAACCAAAAGAAGGAAATTGGGGTAGAAGAAGTGAATGGCACGGTGAGTGTGTGGTCTGGAGTATTGGATAATGTGTGAGGACAGGCTGGTGTAGGTGTGATTTTAAGTGAAAATATGAAGAACAACTTGATTCACTATAGCTGTAAGTGAGAGAATTCTTTGGATTCGTTTGAAAGTGAAACTTCAGAGAATTGTAATTGTTGTAGTGTATGCTCCTTGTGACTCGGAACCTTCTGATAAGAAGGAAGATTTCTGGAATGAACTAAAAGCTGTTTTGAGCCAGTTTGGTGTTAAAGAGAGAAAGTTATAATAGCAGGGGATTTCAATGCTAGAGTAGGTGTGCAGAATGTAATTTCTGACAATGTTCTGGGTAAGTTTAATGATCCTTGTGTGAATGATAATGGTGAAAGATTAATTGAACTCTTAATTGACAATGGTTTGCGTGTATCTAACACATTTTTCAACCACAAGTATATCCACACATATACTTAGGAAAATTGTACTCTTGGTCAAAAGAGTGCGATAGATTTTGTTGTCTACGATCAGCGTCTGAAACACTTAGTTGTAGACACTCGTGTGATGAGAGGTGCGGATGTTGGTTCTGATCATTACTTGGTAGTGTCACGAGTGAAACTTAATGTTGATTGAAGGAAAAGAAATAAAAAGAGGCCCAGGGTACAAATAATAAAGGTTTACAGGCTCCTTGAAGAGCGTCAGCGTTATTCTGACTTACTCAGAGAACGACTGAAGGAGCTGAAGTCTGGTGAGAGGGATGTAGAAAAGAAGTGGGAATGTTTTAAGAACTGTTTGTCACTGCTGCTAAAAAGGTCTGTGGCACCACAATAGTGGGTAACAATAGAGGTGATGCTTGGTGGAGTAGTGAGATTGAAGAGGCAGTAAAGAGAAAGCAGGAAGCCTATTTGGGGATGTTGCAAGGTAGAGTTTCTGTGGATGAATATCGCTGTAAGAAGTGTGAAGCTGCTAAGCTAGTTTGCCAGAGTAAGGCAAAAGATAGGAAGGAGAAGGTGGATTGGCTTTTTGGAAAGATAGGAAGTCTTTCTGGAAGTACGTGAGACTCGGGGAAAATAGGGGAAACAAAGTTGTAAGTTGTGTGAAGAATAAGATCAGGGAAATGATATGTGAGCCCAATGATTTAAGTGAAAGATGGGGTGAATACTTCTGTAAGTTATTAGAGCTGGAAAGCAAAGATGATTCTGAGACAGATGCAGATGATGTCACAGTGAGGGATGGAAGCACAGGAGGGATCTCAAGAGAAGAAGTGTGTAAAGCTCTAAAATCTCTTCAGAATGGTAAGGCTCCGGGAGTTGATGGCATAACTGCAGAGATGTTGAAATATGGTGGTGACCCTGTAATTGATTGGTTAACTGTAATTTGCCAGTTGTGCTGGGAGCTAGGAATGGTCCCTCGGGATTGGAAGGATGCCATTATTGTTTCCTTGTATAAGGGAAAAGGTGATCAGACTGAATGCAAGAACTATCGTGGTATTAGCCTACTAAGTGTGCCAGGGAAAGTGTTTGGTAAGGTTGTTATTGAAAAAGTATGGGGTCTTACATCAGAGAAAGTGTGGGATGTTCAGAGTGGTTTTATGATTGGTAAACGCTGCACTAACCAAATTTTTGCATTACGCACGATGATTGAAAAGTATCTGGCTGTTGGTAAGAAAGTGTTTGCTGCCTTCATAGATTTAGAGAAAGCTTACGACCGAGTAAATAGGACACTTTTGTGGAAGGTACTGAATGAATATGGTGTTACTGGGAATCTACTTAACCCTTTAACGACCATGATCCAAAAATCTTGTATCACTCTAAATACCATAACGCCCGAAACTGTCTGTCTTGGTTCACTCCTTTGTTTAGTAACGACAATAGTGACTGAGGGTGACTCCTGCTGATCCCCCATAAGTCGAGAAAATTTGAAGAATAAGTAAGGGTATGAAATCTGACTCACTGTATACAGGCGTTTCGGGCATCTATGGCCGTTTGTACGTACGTGTGCTTTGGGCGTTATGGTCGTTAAAGGGTTAATAGTGTAAAAGTCATGTATGCTGGTAGTAGAGCTTGTGTATGAGTGAATGGTGTTTTATCAAAATGGTTTTCTATTGGTGCAGGAGTCAGACAAGGTTGTGTAATGTCACCCTGGCTGTTTAATATATTTATGGATGCATGCATGTGTGATGCCAAAAACAGATAATAGTGGTTTATGTCTTGGTGATATCCGTGTGTGCAGATCGCTGTATGTTGATGACACTGTCCTGTTGGCAGAGAGCAAAAGTGAGTTGCAGGGTATGTTGTCCCGGATGTACGAAGTTTGCATGAAATTCAAACTGAGTATAAATAAGGGAAAAAATCAAAATTATGGTCTTTGAGAGAGGAACGGGTAGCACTGAATGTAATGTAAGTATAAATGGCACTGTGATTGACCAGGTGAGGGAGTTTGTGTATTTAGGAAGCATGTTTGACAGAGAGAACAAATTGGATGGTGAAATTAGTAGGCGAGTGAATTCTTCATTGAAAGTCATAGCTGCTCTGGGAAGTTTTCACAGGAATGGTGGGTTCTCTGGAGAGTCCTGCATGACTGTGTATAAAAGTGTAATTGTTCCTACTTGATGTATGGTAATGAAACCTGGGTACTACCGAAGAAACATAGACGTCCTTTGTGTGCTGGAGAAATGTGTTACTTTGTGGCAAGACATGGTCTGATTGTGTGAGGAATGAAGATGTATTGCAGTTGTGTGATGTGAAGCAAAATGTTGTTAGCAAGGTGGAGACTAATATGCTTCGGTGGTTTGGCCATGTTGAAAGAATGAGTGATGAGATGCTTACTAAGAAAATCTTTTTAGCCCAAGTGGCAGGAAGGAAAGGCAGAGGAAGGCCAAGGAAGACATGGGTGGATCAGATTCAGGAGTGTCTGCATGAGAAAAAGATTATGAGTATGAAGTATAAAAGATTTTGTGTATGGCATGTAATGGATATTAGTGAAGACAGAGTTGTATGTCAAAATAGCTGTAAATGGAGAAGTTTGATACGACAACAGTAAGTAAAAATATCTGGTAGTCTGTATTTCTTTTTGGAGCTAACCTCTGAATCTCAGAGAACAGTTTAGTGATATGTATATATGTATAGTGATATGCGTAAATAATTGGAAATAGTTTGTTGAGTTACCCCAAGTTATTCAGCTACATCTTTTTTACGTTTAAGACGAATCTACATCCAGCAATGCTTGCAGATTCTCATGTGCAACATTCTGCGGGGCGCAGCTACGTTCTCGATCGCTAACATCAAAATCACCTGCTTTAAACAGTCTAAACCTACACTCACACATGCTTTTTGATACAATATTCTCCCCCTGAACAGAACAGATCAATGAAGCACTTTTTCCTTGATGAATTTTGTAACAAATAATGTCGAATAAATGCAGTATTGCATGCCATCTTTCACCTACCGATGTGCAAGGGCGCTTGACTGTTGGGCAAACTTCTGTGTCACATTTTATACTCTGGGCCAGTTACGGTCATATGACAACAGCACGGGAGAATGTCGGATATGTAAATTAGTGGTATACGTCACACAAAAAAACACTGTAAAACTTATTTGTACACCTAATACTTCTACAACTATAATATTTCCTTACTTTTCCTGTGTGATCTTTCTTATCAGGGTACTCTGTTCCTGCACCTGATCTTTTCACTCCTTTCCACCTCACAAGTCCACTAGACTAAAAAAGTATGAGAAACAAAATTTTGTTACGGATCTCCAAATCATATTGAAATGCAGCATCCAGGGTGATATACACTGAAGTGCCAAAAAAATTGGGAAACCTCTCATTGGCCCTCCTCACACTTGGATAACGACAGCAACGCAATGGGACATGGTCTCCATGAGCTCTCTGTAAGACAATGCACACCATGCTTCTTGAAGAGTGTCCCACAATTCTGTAATATTCGCTGGTGGAAAATTCCTGGCATCGGTGGCACATTGAACAGCATCCCAAATGTGTGTGATAGCGTTTAAATTCGACGAATGAGAAGTTTGGCATCCAAGTCAGGATGCCAAACTCCGTGGAATGTTCTTCCACCCAGAATCTGGTGACTGTGGATGCATTCTCGTGTTGAAAAAAGTCGCACCCGTCAGAGTGATTGCATGACATGAACAGGTACAAATGATCACCAAGGATGGTCACACAGCCTCCACTGGTCAGAGTGGTCTGCAGACACACAAGGGGTTGTTCTGCGTGCCAGCTGAAAACACCCTGCACCATAAAAAAGCCACCACTGGCCTGCACTGTCCCTTGTAGAAATGTAGGATCTATTGCCTCATGGGGTTGTTGCCACACCTGGAGTTGGCTATCTGCTCAAAACAGTTGGTACCGAAATTCGCCAGACCAGGCTACACATTTATACTTCATACTCATCATCTTTTTCTCATGCAGACATTCCCAAATCTGATCCACCCATGATTTCCTTGGCTTTCCTCTACCTTTCTTTCCTGCCACTTGGACTGAAAAAATGTTTCTTAGTAAGCATCTTATCATTCATTTTTTAACATGGCTAAACCACCAAAAAATATTAGTCTCCACCTTACTGACAACATTCTGCCTCACATTACACAACTGCAACACATCCTAATATGATCAGAGAGTGTTGTGCCACAAACGTCCTGTAAGTAACATATCTCTCCAGCACACAAACAACTCCTATGTCTTTTCTGCAGTACCCAGGTTTCATTGCCATGCATCAGAGTAGAAACAATTACACACACAGCCATTCAGGAATTTCTCAAGAACCCATCATTCCTGTGAAATCCTCCTACAGCAACTATGCCTTACAATGAAGAATTTGCTCGCCACTAATTTCCACATCTAATTTGCTCTCTCTCTCTCTCTCTCTCTGTCAAACATGCTTCCTAAATACACAAACCCATACACCTGGTCAATTGCTGTGTCATTTAGACTTCTCCTGCATTCAGTACTAACAGTTCACCACTCAAAATCCATAACTTTGGGTTGTTTCCTTATTTATATTCAGTTTGAATTTCATACAAACTTCGTACATTCGAAACAACACACTTTGCGACTCACTTTTGCTTTCTGTCATCATCATACAGCAATCTGCACACACAGATATTACCAGTATTGTCCATTTTGGCATCACACATCCATAAATATATTCAACAGCCATGGTGACATTAAATAACCTTGCCTGACTCCACAACCAATAGAAAACCATTTCAATAAAACACCATTCACTTCAATACACCTTTCACTTGTACACAAGCTCTACTGCTAGCATACATGGCTTTCACACTATTAAGTTGATTCCCACTAATACCATATTATTCAGTACCTTCCTCAGAAGTATCCTATTTACTTGGTCATAAGCTTTCTCTAAATCCATGAAAGCAGCAAAAACTTCCTTACCGACAGACAGATACTTTTCAATCATCATGCATAATGCAAAAATGTAGTTAGTGCAGCCCTTACCAGGCATAAAACCCCTCTAAGACCTCATACCTTATCAATAATAACCTTTCCAAACACTTTCCCTGGCACACCCAGCAAGCTAATACCATGAAAGGTCTTGCATACAGTCTGATCACCTTTTCCCTTATACAAGGGAACAATGATAGCATTCCTCCAATACTGAGGGACTATTCCCTAAGGATTCAACAACTCCCAGCACAACTGGCAAATTTCAGTTAACCAGTTAATTACATTCACCACCATATTTTAACATCTCAGCAGTTATGCCATCTACTCCTGGAACCTTGCCATTCTAAAGAGATTTTAGAGCTTTATGCATCTCTTCTTTTGAGATCCCTCTTGTGTTCCCATCTCTCACAGTGACATCTGCATCGGAATCGGCTTTGCTTTCGTGATCTAATAATTCACAGAAGTATTCGCCCCATTTTTCGCTTAACTCATTGGGCTCCCATATCATTTCTCTAATCCCATGTTTCACACAACTTAAAAGTTTATTTCCCCTATTTTTGCTATGTCTTATGCACTTCCAGAAGGTTTTACTATCTTTCCAAAAATCCAATTCCTACCTTTTTACCTTTTCTTTCTTATCTTTTGTCTTTCTCTGGTAAACCAGCTTAGCTGGTTCATACTTCTTACAGCAATACTCATCTTCAGAAATTCTACTTGAAACATCCCAAAATATGCTTTTTCTTTCTCTGTACTGCTCCTTTAATCTCACTGTTCCACCAAGCATCACATCAAGCATTTTTTTTTAATTGAAAGTTTAACAACCACCGTAAGCAACTCAGTGGGCTATAAGCAGTCGCCTGCTCCTAATTTAGGGCCACTGATTCCAGGGAAGGGAGAGAGTCAGTGCTGTAAGACAAACACAACATCCATGGCTCACCCGGATTTGAACCCGGACCCATCTCGGACGAATGATCAGAAGCCATCGCTTGGACTACTGTGCCACCAGGACGACACCTCTAGTATTACCCACTATTGTGGTGCCACAGACCTCTTCTGAGGCAGTAACAACACAGTTCTTAAAATGTTTTCACTTCTTTTTTACATCCCTCTCACATGACTTCGACTTCTTCAGTCGTTCCCTGAGTAAATTAGAGTAACGCTGATGATCTTCAGGGAGTCTTTCAACCTATATACTTTCCAACCTGGGCCTCGTCCTATTCCTTTTTCTCCAACCAACATTAAGTTTCACTCGTGACAGTAGCACGTAATGATCAGAGCCAGCATCCGCACCTCTCATCAAACGAGTGTCAACAACTAAATGTTTCAGATGTTGATCATAAACAACAAAATCTGTTACACTCTTTTGTCCCAGAGTAAGAGTATATGTATGGATATACTTGTGGTTGAAAAACGTATTAGATACACATAAACCATCCTCAATGCAGAGTTCAATGTTCAATTAATCTATCACCATTATCATTCACACAAGGATCATTAAACTTAGCCAGAATATTATCAGAAATCTCATTCTGAACACCTACTCACCTACTCTAGCATTGAAATCCCCTGCTATAATAACTTTCTCTTCAGCCCCAAACTGGCTCAAAACAGCTTTTAGCTCATACCAGAAAGACACACAGGAAGCAACATTCCTTCCTATCAGAAGCTTCCGAATCACAAGGAGCATACACCACAACAATTACAGTTCTCTGAAGTTTCACTTTCAAATGAAACCAAAGAATTCTCTCACTTATGCAGATGTAGTGAATCAAGTTGTTTTTCACCTTTTCATTTAAATCACACCTACACTAGCCTGTCTGCTCACATTATCCATTACTCCAGACCACACACATTAACCGTTCCATTCACTTCTTCTACCCCAATTTCCTTCTTTTGGTTTAACTTAGACACAGCACATCCAATCCTACACTTATTCATTTCTTCAATCACCTCATTCATCTTGCCATTTGCACCTCTAATATTCCATACGCCAATCTTACACTCACTCAGCCGAGATTTCTTTCTCATATGCCATTTGGAAATTCCAGGTCAATTCCGTGGTGGACCGTCCTTCTCCAGTGTGGTAGGTGCACCATATCCCACACTAAAGAGTCTTTTAAAGTCATTCTTTGTGTCTTTTTAATTGGGAAATTACACTAGTGTGGGGGATTAGCCCACAGCTGACAGTTCCAGTTGGTCATTCCGCCTAAGGGTTTTGGAACAAAATCCAGTTAGTTGGGGTCTTTTGGCTAATGACACACAGAACTAGCTGGTACCTCCACAATGATTTATACTGAAGCTTAAATTTGTGTGAGCTTCCAAGATACATAGCGGCCCTTGTTGCTGTCATATGTGCCACTGTTGCCCAGCAGAGTTCCCCGTGGAGGCGAACCGTGTAGTTACTTCACCATATTAGCATTTTCACCTGAAGGTCTAATAACAGACACCTTAGGAGTAACCTGATGAAAACACATCATACACCATATATCATCATCATCATCATTGTCAACCGTTATCAATCCACTGCTGGACGAAGGTCACCCCAAGTTTCCTCCACAACGGTCTGTCTTGTGCCAGTCTCCTCCATGTCACTCCAGCATACTTTCGAATTTCATCCACCCATCTCCCATTCTTCTTCGTGGTCTTTTCCTGTCCCTTGGAATCCAATCTAAAATTTTGACTGTCCATCGATTGTCTGTCTTTCTGGCAGTATGTCCAGCCCATTGCCATTTCAGGGATTTAACTCTGATCATGATGTCTTCCACTCTTGTCATTTTTCGGATCCACGAGTTCCTCTTCTTATCTCTCCTGGTTACACCAAGCATGCACCTCTCCATGCTTCTTTGAGTTGTCTGGAGCCTTTGTATGTCTCTTTTAGTTAAGGTCCACGTCTCTGCACCATACGTAAGCACTGGAAGGATGCATTGATCAAACACTTTTCTTTTAAGACATAATGGCATATTGCTCTTGAAAATTATGCTGTTTCTTCCAAAAGCTCTCCAGGCAAGTTTTGTACGCCGATTAATTTCTTCATCAATGTGACCCTCACTTGATATCTGCTGTCCAAGATAAACGTACGTGTCTGTTATCTCTAGCTTTTCTCCATCAATCGATAAATCTTCATTTCTTGTAAAAGCATTGAACATCACTTTTGTCTTCTGAAAGTTCATTTTTAATCCCACTTCTTTACTCTTGTCAGCAAGTTCCTGGATCATACTCTGCAGCTCTGATGGGGTAGTTGCAAAAATGACTATGTCATCAGCAAAACGAAGGTGGGTTAGATAATCTCCATTAATCTTTATCCCTTTGTTTTCCCAGTTCAGTGATTGAAAGACATTTTCCAATGTGGCATTAAAGAGCTTCGGAGATATGGTGTCACCTTGTCTCACTCCCTTTCCAATTTTTATCTGTGTTGTATTTTCAAACAGCCGAATCTTTGCACTTGCATTTTCATAGATGTTATTAATAATATTAATGTATGCATCTTCAATACCGCAGGATTTCAGAGCCATTGCAACTGCTGATGGTTTCACCGAATCAAAGGCTTTTTCATAATCGATAAAAGCCATGCACAATGGAAGTTCATATTCCCTCGCTCATATATATATATTTATACACCATATATATATTTATTTATTTCTCAATTAAGATTTTCTAAATGTAGTGATGGTAGATGCAAGACTAGATGTTTTGCTCACTCTTCCAATGTTGGTGAAGAACATTCGCCTATCTTTTGTAAAGCTGTCAACTCTGTTTACTTGATTACTTGCGAAACCTGTCAATGTGGATACGTTGGCCAGAGCAGTAATCCATTACACGTCCGTATATAAATGGTCATAGATCCGACATAAGAACCTTTAAAAGGAAATCGGATCGTGAGATTCGACATTTTCAATCTTACGATTTCAGCAATATTTCCATTAGAATTTTGTTCGTTTAGTCCATGTTGGAGAACAGGTTATTACTGGAGAACCTGTGCATGATACAGTTTGAAACTCTCTTTCCATATGGGCTCAAGGAACTATTCAATGGTAAACAGTTAAACCAGGAGACTTGTGTCTATCTTAAATTCAAATTTAAACCACTTATTGTTCCCCATGAAAAAAAGGAGGGGGAGGAGGGGCAGTGGAAGAAACTCATGTGTCCAGGTGAGCTTTGATGAACTGGTTCAGGAGCTTGATTGTTCCGAGGGTTACTTCGTTAAGCGTTGCCAATCCAGAATCTTCGCCCTGAACAACAAAATCAGGGTTCTTGATCAGCTGTTTCAGAACTATGCAGTTAGCTCTTAACACAATAGAATTCTGATTGGCGACCTTCTTAAGTACCGTCTTGCTACCTTTCGTTCTAAGTTCTCGGGAGCTCACCTTGTCAGGAAGTATTGCTTAATTGATTTTTGCCATAAGGCTACACTGGTTTAAGTCAATTCTACGTAGACATTTGGATCTTTTCCCCCTTGGAAATGAGGTGAAATTGGTGACCTGTTATTGATATGAAAACCCGCTTGGTTGCCGAATTTTCAATTACAGACAAACCGTAGTAAATCTCAAAGCTTTAAACGATAAAGAGGATGACAGTTCTCACTGTCGTTCCAACAGATTTAGTAAATTTGCCGATCCTCACCATGGTCATGTTATTACTGGTGACCTGGATGTCGTGCCTTTTCGAGAGCGCCGTTCTCTTATGTCTTTGAGCACCAAATACAGGTTGGCACCTCGTTTCAATATAAAGAAATGTGTCTCCATTTTGCATAGTAATTTTTTGCAATGTGCACTCAAACTTTCTTATGAGTTCAGTCTGCCTCTCGAATCCTTCAACGAGTGGTTGGATTGTGTACTTTGTGACATTCGTCACGAGCTTGGTAAATTAAAAAGCTCTAAGGTTTGCAACCAGCAACCACATAACCTTTCCTTGATTACTTCACAAATTCGTAAACTTCAAGATTTATTCACTGTTTCCCCAGTGGATGAAACTACTAATAATTTTGTCATTATCTGTAAACAGTTTTACCAGAGTCTCCTATTACAGGAGATGAACACTACAAATACATACACTCCGGCGTCTCAAAACCGTAAGGATGTTTTTAAAAACATTATTGCTCTGCATAAAAGGATTAAGCTTAGAGTAACTTAAATTTTCCTTTCGTTTATGCTATTCCAAAGTTCCATAAGAAACCTGTTTCTTTTTGTTTCATAACCAGTGGACGCAATTGTTACAATAGTAAAGCAGGTGGGTTGCTTCAGAGGTACTTGTCTGCAGTGCTTCGCAAACTAGGTTCGACCTGGATTATCGGGAACAATGACAGAGTTTTAGAGGCGTTGAACTCAACAACTGTCTCATCTGTTGATACCTACGATTCTAAAAACCCTTTCACTTCAATTTGATTGAAGGGTTTATGGCATGTGTCCTTAAATTTACACACAAAGTTTGAGTCCGGGGTTACAGAACAGTTTTGGCACTTTTCGGTGGAATTCTGTATTAATAGCAATTTCGTTACTGTGGGCGATGGGCTATACCTCCAAACTCGTGGTATTCCGATGGGCAGTCGCTTCTCAAGTAGCTTAGCTAATCTCTATCTACACTTTTTGAGGATAGATTTACTGCTACTTGCCCTTTGCCTGGTATCGTTCTGAGGTACACTGATGACATTATTGTCATTAACGTGCCAGACTTTTTGCGATGCGCTGTTGACTCCTGAGGATCTCACCCTAGAAAAAACTAACAGCTTGTCTACTTACGTTTGTTACCTCGATTTAGAGGTACAGGTGGATGAGGGGGGTAGGGGTGTGGTAAATCTTTATGATAAAAGAAATGCTTTTGATATCATTTACTACACTCATTGGTCCTCCAGTATTTCTAAAGAAGTACATCGTAATCTACTTCTTTCACAATTTCACAGAACAGCCAAAATATGTTCCACACAGTTCTTGCTTGTAAAAAATCTTAAAACACTTCTATCTAAACTGCATTCTAACAACTTTCCTAGTAATCGTTTAAAGCATTATTTAAAACACTTAATTTTGAATTTTAATTCGGTTTCAAAGAGTTTCAAATTGTACATTGACACGCTTTACTAATCTAGGACCTAACAATATTAAGTAAGTCAGACAATATAAAGTACCACTTGGTGGGTCCCTAGTGGTTGAAGATTTCTATTTACATACACAGTTTTGCATCTCATCATTTTACATATTCTTTTGGCTTGCTAGGATGTTATTTAACCGCGACCACTTTAACGTTAGCATATACTGTATATTTGGGCTCTTGTGGGTCGTTGGTCCAGTTCAGTTTGATCTTTATTCATGGTGTTGACCGGTTTGATCTGCCGGTAAGTCTTTTTTATAATTTTTTCAGTGTTTATATTCTTGTTTTTTGAATTTCAGTGTCTGTTTTTGGCATTTGGTCTGGTGGCCTAGGGAGCATGACCAACCGACATTTTTGGTTCTCCTTGTCGTTTGTTGTTACTAGAAAGGCCACTCCCACAGGTTGATGCTCTCCTGATAACAGCAACATGTTTGTTCATTTTTTTTTTTTTTTTTTTTAAATTTTGAACTTCCATTTTGAGTTTAATTCAGTATTTTTTATGGAATTTTTTGCAATTCCTATTTTTTACAATTCACTCTATATATGCTAATACATGAGTATAGCTGCCTTTGGCACTTCTCAAGGTACTAGCTATGACAAAGAAAGGTAACTTGATCACGCTAGTTACGTTAACTGAAAACTTTTACAAAAAGTTCGTAAGTTGGAAGCTTTCGACCTTATCTTAGGTCTTCATCACGCCAATGGAGGACTAAGATTGTTGCCAGATTCTACATTTGAATTTTTCCTATTTTTGTTGCCAAAACTTAGAATTGATCTCCAGATCAACTCAATGACTTGCAACTCTGAATCTCCTCTCTACATTCCGTTGATCTGGAGATCAATTCTAAGTTTTGGCAACAAAAATAGGAAAAATTCAAATGTAGAATCTGGCAACAATCTTAGTCCTCCATTGGCGTGATGAAGACGTAAGATAAGGTCGAAAGCTTCCAACTTACGAACTTTTTGTAAAAGTTTTCAGTTAACGTAACTAGCGTGATCAAGTTACCTTTCTTTGTTAATATTGTTACGTGTTTTGCCCATAATCGTCGTACTAGCTATGTTTTCGTTTTATTTTTGTGATTTGTTTTTCTTCTTTTACTTTTGCAAATGTATCTATTATATATATAGATATGTTACAGTATATAAAAATTGTTACGGTACATAATAAATATTTAGAAAAATACATCTAAACTAATTTAATTAATATGAGTTAGCTAATTTTATATAACTTCCACATGGTATTGAAAAGAGTGTGTTTACCACACACTTTAAAAAACCTTCCAATTAATAAAATGTTTATACTGAAAATTTTGCATTACAATTCTTTTAATCATTATTATCCTCATAGTTACATATTCTCCATTCCAAAGAAAAGGACAAAAAAATGCAAAAGCTCAACAGAAAATCTACATGCAAATATAAAACAATGCATACCCTTTTCACGAGGAGCCACATAATGCAGGTCAACTGAAGACAAAGTACCACTTTTCACTATAGAAAAGAAAAACTTTAAATAACAAGCACACATAACAAGTCAATTACAGTAATTAATGAGGAATTTTTAAGAGAAAGAAAACACACATAAAAAGAACATACTGAATCCCTAGACTTCAAATAGCTAAATTTCACACAGATGCAGAAGTCATCTTTGTACCTTGGCTTAAAAAATAAGCAAACACTTATTTAATCCAAAGTTACTTCCTAGCTCTAATAACACATGGAATCAGCTGCACACTTTTCAGCTACATATGAGTCATGAGTCAGACTCTGAAAGAATAAGAAGCACATGAGGCTTAACCTCGACCTGTCCGTATGTTGCAACACCTCTTCAGTGTTTCACAGCCACTTGGCACCTTCATGGTATACTGCAGATAAGATGATTCTGCTGGCTTTGGGGTAGTGCCACCCACAAAAAAGTCAAAAGGTCACAAAATTCTGAAAAGGTCATAAAGGCTGTATATGATGCTTGTCGAAGCACATCTGCAGTGCATCCTAGATGTGCTCAACAGGATTAAGGGCATGGAAACCACAAGGTAGAGGAGTAAACATAGAGTACCATGGTCTTCAAAGCTCATGAGCCACAATGTGAGAACAATGAAGTTGTGCTTTTCCTTTATCATTCACAAAGAGGAAACTATGTGCTATTGCACCATGGGAAAGTGTCATAGTACCCCAGACAATGTTTCAATACATGCTAGCATTCTTGTGCATGTGACAAGTATACCAATCGCAGCAGATCCCAGACCACACAATGGCTCACCCACAACAAAACAGATACACAGGTTGGAACAAATATTAATTTCTTCATGTTCCTGTGGTTCTCCAAACAGGGTGGTTGGTTGGCGGGAGTTTGATGGTAAAAAGGCCTCGAAGGGCCAAACAGTGCCACGTCAGAGTATTAAAATACATGTAGTAACTAACACACAACAGCATCAAAACATAACAAAAATAGTATAAAACAGTAACAATAACCGGAGTACATGGCCAGCAAGACGATAACAAACAAGAAAAACAAAAAACACTGGTATAACATATACAACGATTTAACACAGTAATGAAATATCATAAAAATTATATAACATGGTTAAAAACAAAGACATCATAAACCAGAAGAATAAAAGGTGTAAATCGACGATAAAATAACAACACAAAACATAAAACCCCGGTAGAACGAAGAAATGATAAAAGTGAAGACAAGTCACACGGATCGCGTAAAATACGACTCAGGGTCACTGAGTTATCAGGTAAAGTAGGTAAAAAAAAATGACAAACACTGGCTCTCTCCCTTTTCTGGAATCAGTGACCCCACATTAGGGATCACTGGTTATACAGAACAGGACACTTTTTTACTTTCTCTGCCACAATACATACTATTGTGCAATGGACACTTTGCCATTACCTTCCTGATGCTGTCAATTACAGACCACTTTATTCACTCACCACAATGCCAGTGGCACTTCTTGGTGTCCTGGATAGACACTGGTAAGTTTTGTTAAGTGTTCTTTGTGAAATACCAATCTTGCCAGGCTGTAGTTGTCTTAAGACATTAGATACTTTTAGTCATTCTGCAACACTCTTCCTCTCAACAATGCCCATGAAATCAACTTATCGCACTTTTCAATACATGAAAAGCTGCATCGACATTCACCTGTCTGAGCTTGGAGTGCAGCATCCAAATTAAATATCTACTCTGCAATGTTCACAGGCTGACAATATAGTTTATAGGCACACACTGCTGAGACATGCCTTAGTACATTGATTTCTTCTAAGTCCAGTTATCCCTCATACATCTTCCTTGAGACAGTGCATTAATGACACCAAGGCGGAAACTGAAGTCTGCATGCTGTTGCATTTCATTCACTCCCATTTTTCATTCTAACCTGACAAGATTTGCATAAACATGCATATAGAATTCTAAATAACAATAAATCACAATATCTCTAACATTTTTTTCTTGAGCAATATATTTACACCAAAACACTGAGATATACAGGGTGATTCCTAAAGTCCTAAGTCACCTCAATAACTTGAGAACAAAGACAGCTAGAGCTATGGAAGTAAAGTATGGTATAGTAAAACAACCATGCGCTATCGGATGAGAGTGACCGCAGCGCCCCTAGTGGCAAAATGTGGAAGTAAGCACTCTTATCTCGGAAACCACGAGAGATACGGGAAAGATATCAATTAGAAACTTGTAAAGCATCAACGAATTAGTAGGAAACGACATATGGTAGAAACGGCTGGGGTAAGTAGAAGGCTGGAAAGGCGAACTTGTGCGAAGCCGATTCGTGTCGTTGTCGCGGTAACAGCCTAGCAGAGAGAAACGTATGATGTATGCGACCGCACGCCTGCGAGTGTCGTATGCAAATTCTGGTGTGACATAACGTCTCACCTGTCGTATCAGGCGCGGCGTGGCAATGTATAAAGGATCGTCGGTCAGGAGCTACGTCATTCGTAATGTGAGTATCGGGTGAAGAACGAGCCTGGCAGGCTATTCGAATAAACAGTATTGCGAGATGGTACTGCTATGCGGAGAATTCGGACGCAACGCGAGTGAAGCATCACGCCAGTATGGCTTACAATTTCCGACTCGTCCATCGCCGACAGCGTGGACCATCAGTCGCGCGGTTCAACGGCTACGAGAGACAGGCAGTATTGCAGCGCGTCCCCGTTTGGGCCGACCCACCAGAATGGGTAGGGATGCGCAACCAGTCGATGTTCTGGCATACGTCTTGGCCAACCCACACACCAGTACGAGGGAAGTCAGTATGGCATGTGGCTTATCACAATCCCGTGAGTGGAACATTTTGCATCAGCATGGTGCCCACCCACACCGTACAGTACAGTACAGTACAGTACAGTACAGTACCGCTGCCAGGAATTGGTGTGACTTTCAGAATATGAATACTTTTGAACACCATGCATCAATTCTGACAAATTTTCAAACTCTGTCACTTCCGTTTTTGGAAAATTTCCCCTCCTTATCAAGCTTAAGTGCAAACAATTCTGGGGGAAAGTAACACTTAACAACAACACAGGATAGTGAGAACATCGCGGGAAGGGGGAAAAAATGCCATTTCAGGAAAAATCTTCACTCCGACCGACTTCCGTTTTCAGAAACTTCTTCCTCCATTTTTAGGTTGAAATGCAGTACTTGTGGAATAAAAGGATATTTAAGAACAATACTCGGCAGAAGGAACATCGCAAGAAAAAAAAATTTGGGAAGAAATCTTCGCTGCATCTAACTTTTGTTTAAAACGAATCCCTCCCCCCCTCATTTCTGTTCAGTTGTGCATTGATCTCAAGAATGCCCAAAATGATAACAAAAATGGCGGATTTTTTTAATCCACGGAAGAATCTCATGCCTGAAAACTACAGGGAAATCTTCGAGCCATTTTAACTTCCGTTTTTAGAAATCGTTGCCCACAGCTTCATGCTGAAATACGAACATTTATGCAATAAAATGATATTTAACAATACTGGACACAGGCAACATCGTGAGAAAAAAAAAAAAAAATACGATTACAGAAAAATAGTCACTCCGTTTAACTTCAGTTTTCAAAAGTTTTGAAAGACGAACGAAATACCATCCCCAGACGGAAAACGATCTCCCACCCCCACCCCCCATTTCTCTTCAGTTCTGCAATCGCGAAAATGATCCAGATGATGACCAAAAAGGTGGAATCCGCGGAAGAATCTCATGTATGTAAATATAAAAAAATTCCAGTTTTTTTATTGGTATAAATTGGGAGATTCTGAAGTATCTTACATAAATGAAAAAAATGATGAGCATAAGGAATCTACTTCCAGTTTGCCAACTTCAATCATAATCACATTGCCATAAATCACCACCTGCAGCTCGCTGAAGTATCAAGTTGCGCCTTTCTTCCTTCACCCTAATTATAGGAGAAAATGAAAAAAAATAATACTCCCCAATTTAACGAAATGACCAGATTTACATCATAATGTTGTAATTTACTAAAATACGTTCATTTGCCAAATTTCGCCTAAATACAATGAAAATTTTTTTAATCATAAATGTTTTTTTTTTTATTAAAACAGTTAACTCAGATTTCTGAATAAAAATGTATGTTTGTAATTCAAATAGTTTCCATATTATCACGACAAAATTCTTAAGGGTCACTGTTTAAATAAACCACGGCATCTAAAAAAATCATTCACTTGCTTTTCCCATAATTTATAATTGCTTTTCTTCTTTTTTTAATCCGATTAAGCAACCGAAGATTTTTTTTTTTTTTTTTTTTTTTTGCATCTGCTAAAGTTTCAAACGGAATTTGGCAAAATGTACACTAGAACTTCATTGTGGTGTGTATCTTAACCATTGTAAAAATCTTAGTGTTATTTTCAAAATTCGGGAAAATGGATTTCTGAAATTTTTCACCTAGTCCAATGGATGGAATCAGTGACAGGTGGTTCGCTTTCTTCCTAAACAAGGTTCATTCACCGGCGCTATCGGCTGCCAATCAACCGTTGCTATGGAAACACCCCGCTGCACGCTCTGTTTGCCCAAAGCAGAAAGGCATACATGTCCGTAATAAAAAAATTTCAATGCTAACTTTTTATAGATTCACTTGAAATTTTGGGATTAAGTTTCTGTAATCCAATTATTGTAAATGTAAAAATTTCAGCCAGTTGTGTGAAGAATTCGCAAAGATAGTTTTCTTAATTTTTATCATAAGTAGCGGAAGTCTCTTGATACAAACAAAGCCTGGGAGGGGTGGAAGCAAGTTTCCCGCAAAAACGTTTAAACAAGGAACAGATGACCAGCCCTCTGACCTTTGAGCTCCCCTTCCTAACAGGCACTGGAAATGGTGTTTTTTGTTGTTTTTTTTTTAGCCAAATTAGCATTTGGGGCATGTCTGTCCAGCACCCCGTGGCTTCTTTGAGAACAAAGGAGAGAAAATAAAGAAAGAAAAAAAAAAAAAAAAAAAAAGAATGGGTAACACTGATTTCCTAAAAGAGGACATTTTTTAAGCACTAATTTCAAATTTCAAGGCTTTTCAAGACAGCTTTAAAAAAATCACAGTTTTTCCAGGATATTCCAGGCCTTTAAAATGTAATCGTGATTTTCAAGGACTTTCCAGGTTTTCAAGCACGTGTGCGCACCCTGAACAAAGGGCTTGAATGCAAGTGCACATTTAATAACTTCAGTATCTTCCAGCTTGAACAGTGTTGTCAATCTTCTTAGAGACAGTTTATATCGCTGAAGGAAGCCACCCAGCCAGTGTTGTGATGCTTTGAATTCTTCTGGGGATATTTCTAACTGTTGTGCTATTGCAAGGGCAAATTCTCGAATGTCAGCCCTGCACACAACCAAAGCCTTTGCTCTCCTGTCAGCAATTCATTCACAGATGATGTCTTCCAGCTCAGGAAATAATGGTTACCGACCTGATCCACACTTGCGCTCATAAGCACCGACTTGAAAAATTATTGGGGGTTCCGGAAATTTTTAATCGAATTAACCATGCATTTTTCAAAGTACTTAAGTCTAATTTAAATTTCATTCAGTCAGATTATCCGGCACAATAAGACACCTGGAATGCTAAAATGATGCAAATTATAGTTAATTTGAGAATTTTTTCTCTAGATAATTATTTATTTCATTTACTTTGCTTTTGTAGGCGCAACATTATTATATACAATACACAGATACAAAATTTCTAACACAATTGCCTTATAAAAGTAACAAAAACATAAAAAATTTACTTTAAGGGATTTTTTTTACCAATTTTAACAAGAAAGATGACACCGAATTTTCGGGTGTAATAAGCACGTCTTTTGAATCCGTTCTGATGCAAATTAAATTTATCAAAGCTATTCAAAATCAATGGAACCGGTACGGAAAAAAATAGTATCTGACGGGCCAAGAAAGAAGTTTTTCCAATCGGGTTTTTAATCCCTCAGATATTGCTGTAGGAACCGTGAGCTTACGCCCTCTGGTTGCAGACTTGTGCATTAAGAAAAACATGAATTTATATGAGAAACATTTCGTACCGGAAACGCTCTCCAACACAGAAATATTTTTTCAAATCGGACTCTTAGAAACAGAGATATCAACAAAAATAAGATGTGACGTTATGTCCCCTGGTGGGAAAACCATGCATATTTTAGAAAGAAGGTATTCTTAAAAGGTTTTTCCATATGAGCGGTATCGGTCCAAGAAAAAAAATTTAGTTGAGTTTTCAGGAGCCCAGATTTTGCTACAAAACATCAGAAGCAGAAACTAACACTTATGTCCCCTGGTTGCCAAACCATTCTTACCAAACATTAGAAATTATGTGAAAAATATTTTCCATCAAGGTCTTGTATGTGATACAGGAAGAATTTTTCAAATCAGAGTTTTAGAAGCAGAAAACGCAATTTACCTTTGTGCCCCCTAGCGGAAAGTCTATGATTTACTTGAAAATTTTGAATTTATAGGAAAAACATTTCGCATCGGAAACACTATCCATGGTTCATAAACTTTTTCAATCACAAAATTCCAGGACTTTTCCAAGACATTTTAAAGACTTTAGGATTTTTTTCCAGGACATAGAATCCAAACACTCTTACTTACAATATAATGAAACCATAGGTCTGTTCAACCTGTAACCTACAACAAACAACTTCTTACATGCTTGGGCAAACTTAATGCAGAATATTAAAAATGTCCGCTGCAGCTAATCAGAAACTTAGAATCACAGATAAATACTGAAATACCAAACCTGTCAAAAATGTGACCAGGTTTAATATCTACTAAACTTTTGCATACTATACCACACTGATTTTGAGAAACTTTTGTTTTCCTACTTTGGCTTTAGTTTAATTATTGAAGCAAATTCCAGAATATAAAAAAACATAAAACTCAAAACTACATAGATATGTGGCATTACTCTTAAAATGCTTTCATATACCATACAATCAATACATAAAATACTATTTATATTTAATTATTTTGAAATAATGCTTACATTGGAAATTTAAGGGCAAGGAAAGATGAAATATTTGGAACTTTTTCAAAGGACCAAAGGGATTGTTATTTCTTAAACACATAATCATGGGAGCAAGTAATTGTTGGTACATTTTATTCAGGGAAGGAATTTTCAACTAATATTGATGCTGTAGCTAAGTTTTAAATTTGTACTTGCCAGCAAACAAAGTATGCCCAAAAATTTCCATCATGAAATGAAAGAGAATAACGGGGAAACCTTAAATCCAAAGGCTGTGTAAACTGCATTCATAAGTGATCAAGGCAATTTAACTGGACATCATAGAAAACTAATTATAGAAGATGCAAAGTGATTAGTTTGCTCAGAAAATGCTAAGAAACAACTAGATTTAAGTTTCTGATATTAGAAAGCAATTTAATTTTACAGCAAATTTTTATATAAAGCATTTATTAGCAAATTTCAGTAAAGGTCAAAATAGCCCATAAAAAAAATTCAGCTACTTATAAAACATCAGCTACTTTACTTCCACCAGTGGCTAAAAAGTATGTTACGAAAATTAATGAATGGCCCAAAAACGTTTCCCATAGCAGAAAGAAGGTATTGGAGACAAAAAGATTTTCAAATCAAACAGTTACAGGAAAAGATAGAGAAGGAAACATGATATACTGTACGCCTTTTAGCGGAAGAATTTTGCACAATGGAAAAGTTGAAACAGGCTAAAAGTATTCCTTATAGCAAAAGCTATGCTAAGGAAAAACTTTTCAAATACGTCTCCCAGAAGCAGAGATAGCAAGAAAAACGTTTTGACTTTTTTTTTTTTATTGGAGGGTTAACGACCACTGTGAGCAACTCAATGGGCTATAAGCAGTCGCCGTTTTGACTTTTACAAACCCTATGAAAAAAAGTTGTACACATTATTTGAAGAGGATCTTCTTATTAAAGCAGAAATCTTATTCACTCTCCATCTTTATTATAGCGAATGCATACAGTAAAAAAAGAAATTTCTCAATAGTTTTTTTAAAGGCAGAGATAGGCAGCAAACGGAAGTACATAAACACCACCTAGTGGCAGAATTGTGAACCACAAACCTTTTCAAATACAAACCTAAAGTGTTCCACAAAGTAAATGCTACCTGTTGTTAAAATATTTTTTTAAATCAGACATTTAGAAGTACATTTATTGAGAAAAAAAAGATTAAATATTTGCGCTCCTGCGTTGGATACAGCTCTTCAGGGGAAATGTTTTGCATATAATTCCTCATTTTTGGTAAAGAAAGTTTTGGCCACCAGGGACGTCAGTGTTTATTTTTGCTTCTGGTGTATTTGCAATAAAACTTGAGCTCGAAACTCAATTGAAAAATTCCTCCATTTACCGATACCGCTCACCTCCAAAAACTTTTTTAAAAGTTTTTGGAGATGAGCGGTGTCGGTCTACAGAGGAATTTTTTCAATCGAGAAGCTCAGATTTTATTGCAAATACATCAAACACAAAAAATAAATACTTACGCCCCCTGGCGGCCAAACCATTTTTGACCAAAAATCAGAAATTATATGCAAAACATTCCCCCTCAAGAGCTATATCCAATGCAGGAAGAATTTTAAAAATCTGACAGTTAGAAGCGGAGATATTGGGAAAATAGTGATTTACTGTTACGCCCCTAGCGGACAATTTATGCATTATTTGAAAAAGGGACTGTAACTAATATAGTCTTTGATATAAATGTCATCGAAAGGAAAAAGAATTTTTGCAATTAGGTCTAATTTAGAAGCAAATGTATGAAATAAAATGCATTTTAAATTCGATATGATCTCGATATGAGCGGCGAAGTTGTACATGGGGGAGGGGGACAAGTTGATCGCCATTCTTACATTTTAGGCTTCCCAATACAAAAAGAATTTTAGAAATCGAACTAATAATTGCTGAGATATGGTCTTCCCGGTCGGACAGACAAAGTGATAACATAAGCACAACGCCAAGAGATGCTAATAAAGCAGCTTCAGTCCTCCTAACAGACAAAATAGCAAACAGCTCCACCCCCACCCACCCCTGTATTTTTGCAGGGGGTGGGGAGGAAAATTTGTCAGACATAAGTTATGCCAGTAGAAAAATCTTCAACTACAAAACATCGTGCAGGGAAGAAAAGGCCAGAATGGATAAAATTCCAGGACATGTAACATATTTTAAGACATTTCCAGGACAAAATGGAATTCCAGGACGCGTACGAACCATGCACTATCCAACAAAGAAGGAATTTTTTAAATCAGACTCCTAGAAGTAGAGATATTGACAAAAATAAGATATACAGCTACGCCCCTGGCGTAGAAACCATGCATTATTTCAAGAAGAAAATGTTCCTAAAAGGTTTGTCGATATGAGTAGTATTGGTCTACAAATGAGGTTTTTTTCAATCGATAATTCAGAAGCTCATATTTTTCTGCAAATACACATCAGAAGCAGAAATTAAGATTTACGCCCCCTGGTGGCCAAACCATTTTTCACAAAAATTAGAAATTATGTGCAAACGATTTCCCATCAGGAGCTGTATCAGGTGCAGAAAAAATTTTTCAAATCGGAGATTTAGAAGCAGAGATATAGGGAGAAACACAATTTACCTCTACGCCCCCTAGCGGAAAGTCTATGAATTACTTGAAAATTTTGAAATTATATGAGAACCATGTCACACTGAAAACACTATCCAACAAAGAAGGAATTTTTCAAATCAGACTCCTAGAAGTAGAGATATTGACAAAAAAAAAAAAAAAAAAAAAAAAAGATATACATCTACGCCCCTGGCGGAGAAACTGGAATATTTTAAGAAGAAAATATTCTGAAAAGGTTTATCAATGTGAGTGGCATCAGTCCACGAAAGAATTTTAATCGTTATTTTAGAAGCTCAGATTTTATGGCAAATACACATCAGAAGCAAAAATTAATACTTACACCCCCTGGTGGCCAAAGTATTCTTTACCAAAAATTTGAAATTATATGCAAAAGATTTTCCATCAGGAGGTGTATTCGCTGAAGAAAAAAATTTCAAATTGGAGTTTTAGAAAAAGAGTTATCGGGGGAAAATGTAATTTACTTTTACGCCCCCTGGCGGAAAATCTGTGCGTAATTTGAAAAAAGTAACTATATCTAAAATATAAAATATTCTTCGACATAAATGGAATCGAAAGATAAAAGATTTTTTTCAATCGGATTTTTAGAAGCAAATATGTGGAATAAAACGTATTTTTGAATTCGACATCTGCATTTACGCCCTCTAGCGGCAAAATTGTACATCGAAAAAAACTGAAATGAAGGATCATCATTCGCATATTTCAAGCTTTCCAATGCAAAAAGAATTTTTCAATTCGGACTAATAGTTGCAGAGATATCGTGGGTACAGACGGACAGACAAACCGGTAACATAAGCACAATCTTTTTTTACAAAAGACGTGCTAAAAATGCCAACAATTTTTTTCTTCAAATGATTTCCGAGTTAAAATAGGAGCTCAGAAGGGAGAGGACACGGCGGCAGCGGAAGCGCCCTGCGTTTTCCGTGGGCTCTACTTGGTATCAGCTTTGTGTGCTCCCAACTTGGGCTGCTTCTGTACTTTTTTATGGTGAAAATCATTGAAATTGAAGAGGTTTTAGAGGCACTTGTGCAGCATGTACAGTCAGGAAAAAATGAGACCGAAATATACATGCACATAACTAGTAATCTGCAAAAAATTACGGAAATACTCTTTAGTATTTTCTAAAAAATTAAACAAAATTATGCTTCGTCGAGCAGAAGTGCATATTGCGTATTAACCAATCACGGCCTTGTTAAAGCTGTGGGAGCCTTGTTGACCTTCAGGGCCTGCTGCAGAGAGCAAGAGACGGCAGCTATCAACCTGTGCTCCAGCACAGGTCTTCAGTATGGGACGTCACGTCACTGAACCCTCCCCACCCGGAGGGCGCAAGAAACCAGATGATCAGATTTGGCTTCACCAGTGGCTGCTGATGCCATCTTCTCTCTTCTAACCTCCTTGGTCCCCGACTGCCCGAAGATAGGATGGGTCAACTGACTGTACAATATATTTCCGCCTCTATCACTATGGCCTCGAATAGGTTCTCATCTCTGAACGTAGAGCTAGACTTTCCTATTTAATGGGAATCTAGACAAACCAAAGAATTTTCTTTTATAAAGGAGGCAGTTTTAAATGCTTTTAAACAACGGTACTTGAGGTATTATTTGTCTCTTCAAATTTGATAAGCACGAACAAACACCAATTCTTTTTTGTGGCACAATAAACAGTCTAAGGGGTACATTTCTGTACACACTTTCTATATATAGTAAAAGGGGAATGAATAATGAAAAACTTGTATAAATTTATGCACATATATGTACGTTTATTTTTTCTGACGAAATACATGCAAAAATATTTGGGGTTCGAGGAACCACAACGAAATATCATTGGGGGTTCAAAAAGTATCTCGAACCCACGAAGTCGGCACCTATGCTTCGCTTCTTAGCATTTCCCTCGTCTACCTGTTGACTGAGGTTATCGTACTCTGCTCGCCATTTTTGGACCATTCGGAGATCCAACTTCTTCTCTTAGCAGAAAGTCGTAAGATTCTTGCCCTGGGAGTCCTCCACGATTCCTTTCTTGTACTCGAATAGCTCTTTCTTTTTGCACTCATCTTGTCTGGGGTCAAAATAGTATTCCCTTTAAATCTACCATTAAATCAAGCGTTAATTGAAGACTGTGTTAATTGTTAAGCAACACAGGAGTGGCAACAAAAATGATGACAGTTAAAAATGTACGTTCAGCCCCAAAATATTAACTCTCTGATTTTTAAAGTATTCTTTCAGACACTGTTGCGAACACAATAACTTGGACAGGGACGAACCCCTTTTGTAATCCATTGAAGGCGGTTAGATTACTTCTTAATTTTTCTTTGAGTTTGCACGTGTGTGTCCCCCCCCCCCCATTTCTAAAAATACACACCGCCTGTTGATGAACTTTTCCGCCAAAGATAGAGTTCGCCAATAAAGTTTACCACGTCGGATTTCCTTTTCAGAACTGGATGTTACAGCTCCCGAACAAAAGACGGCTTCCCTTCATCTCCTGCTAGCTCTCTGAACCAAACTGAATGCATGCGCCATAATAACAAGAACCATATCCTCAGCTGAGTTCAAAGTCAATCGACTTTCTTTCTTACTCTGGATATTCCAAGCAAATTAAACTCATGAACAGGGTATCCTCCAGTGATTTTGGCACTCGCTTCAGTTTTTTTGAACAGTGATAGGCTGGCTGACTATGGTACTACGTATCGTAACTGGAGCTTATTTTCGGGATCGGGCTTATATTACGAGCATCATGAAAAATCATGCTAGGGCTTATTTTCCGGTTAGGTCTTACTTTTGAGGAATTACGGTAGGTGGTCATAAAGTTATGACTCATGAATATATGTACACACACACACACACACACACACACACACACACACACACACACACACACACACACACCTTCCTTCCTTCCTCCAATGGACTCTTTTACATAAAGTAGAAAAGCAAATAAACATGCTATAATCATCAACTCTCATGGACAATCATTTTCACTTTATGCTTAATTCACTCAGAAAAAAAAAACAGCTACTCACTTATACACTCACTTATCATCATCATCATTGCCAACCATTATCAATCAACTGCTGGACGAAGGTCTCCCCAAGTTTCCTCCACAACGGTCTGTCTTGTGCCAGTCTCCTCCATGTCACTCCCGCATACTTTCGAATTTCATCCACCCATCTTCCATGTGGTCCTTCTTCTGGGTCTCTTCCTGTCCCTTGGAATCCAATCTAAAATTTCGGCTGTCCATCGATGGTCTGTCCTTCTGGCAGTATGTCCAGCCCATTACCATTTCAGGGATTTAACTCTGATCATGATGTCTTCAACTCTTCTCATTTTTCGGATCCACGAGTTCCTCTTCTTATCTCTCCTGGTTACACCAAGCATGCACCTCTCCATGCTTCTATGAGTTGTCTGCAGCCTTTGTATGTCTCTTTTAGTTAAGGTCCACGTCTCTGCACCATACGTAAGCACTGGAAGGATGCATTGATTAAACACTTTTCTTTTAAGACATAATGGCATATTGCTCTTGAAACACTCACTTATATAAACCACTAAAAACACCAGTTTCAACTGTAACAATATCTAAATTCTTTACAGCAAATGTTTTAATGAAACAATTTTGAACAGATAACTTTTTTGCTTGAAAAACCTTATAGAAACCTCCAACCTGAGATACTAGTGTGGCCGTAAAAAAGACATTGGGTGAAACGTGACCATCGTCGGCTGTCAAGAATCCTTTCACGCGATAGGTGTGCAACACTCTCGCAGGTATCATCGGAATTCAATGCTGGAGCCTCAACAAGCATCATCATCCGGATTGTGCAACGCACCCTTCACAATATGGGCTTAGAGAGCCGACACCCAACTCGAGTCCCCTTGAAGGGTGCACGACACAGAGCTATGCGCCTCGCTTGGGCATGGCAACACCACCACTGGACACTTGCTGACTGGAAACAAGTAGCCTGGTCTGACAAGTTGCGTTCCCAACTGTATCGGGCAGATGGAAGGATTCGTGTGTGGCGCAAACCCCATGAAGCCATGGATCCCGCCTGTCAACAGGGAACTGTACCTGGTGGTGGTGGGTCCGTAATGGTATAGGGTGTGTTTAGCTGGACTTCACTGGGAACCCTGATACGTCTACAAACGTGTGCGACTGGCCACTGGCCAACGCTATGGGCGCATCCTTTCTGACGAGGTACACCCGTCTGTGTCCTGCATTCATGCTGATGGGTTGGGCCTGTTCCAACAGAACAATGCACCTCAACACAAATGTCGGGATGCCACATTATGGTTAGAAGAGCCTTCATCTGAGTTTGGGGTGTTGCCATTCCCACCCAAGTCTTCAGATCTGAACGTGATAGAACACATTTGGGATGCCATGCAACGCGCTATCGAACACAGAAATCCAAGACCTCAGAATACACCCAAATTGTGGAATGCTCTGCAGGAAGTATGGTGTGCATTGCCTACACCATATTTCCAGAAGCTAGTGGAGTCCATGCCCTGTCGTATTTCTGGAGTCCTGCGCTCCCGTGGGGGATCTACCAAGTATTAGACTGGTGTACCAGTTTTTCTGGCACTTCAGTGTGTATACCCGCGTTATTTTCAAAAATAATCTTTGTTCCTTACATGTTCCAATTTCTTGCATTTTTATGTCTACCATTGCCTTGAGAAAGCCTCCCAGTGGAGTGCGAAAGCTTGGCGAATCATTGTACTTACTGCGTGACAAAAATTGCAAGGGTGTACTGTGACTACAGGAATTCCGGCAAAACCTCCAACACACTGAAGTGTCAGTTTTTCCGACACTTCAGTGTGTGTGTGTATATATATAATGAAATGGGGATGTAAGGTCAGGTGATGCGTAACATCACAGCCTCTCCTTGACAAATGTCAACCCCGCCTTCTCGTGGTGCATCCTGTTCCCACTAAAGGGGCTCTGACGACCGCCAATAGCGGTATAACTATACCATCGGGATCAGAGGAAATGCTATCCCACACTCACCAACCCGCTTGGCCAGCGTGGTGAGTTATGGCCAAACACCTCCAAAATGACTCTACAACTTAAATCTTGGCCCTCAGTCTCCGGCAGCTGGAATGTACCTGGCCAAGGCAGCGGCCAGTGCGACATGAAGGCAGAGGGTGCTAAGAATCCCCGGAGGACCGGACTAGGCTGCCATTTGATGCTGACCTTGGCTACCTATAACGGACGCTCCCTATCTTCTGATTCAAGGCTTCTTGAATTGGAAGAGGAACTACAAAGGATCAAGTGGGACATCGTGGGGCTAAGTGAGGTAAGGAGAAAAGGAGAAGATCTCATTGAACTGAAAAGTGGACATCTCTTCTATTATCGTGGGACAGATACTGGCAGAACTAGTGGTGTTGGATTTATAATAAACAAGAAACTGAAGGATAAAGTGGTAGAAGTTGAAAGTTCCTCTGACAGAGCTGCACGACTCGTTATCCAACTATCGAGAAGATACCAGGCTCAGATTATTCAAACTTATGCACCCACCACAAGTCATCCTGAAGAAGAAATTGAAGAATTTTATGAGGAAATTCGTCATCTAAATAATAAAGGTAAGCAGCACTTGAAGATAATTATGGGAGATTTCAATGCAAAAATAGGGCAACGGCAACAGAATGAAACTTCAGTAGGTAAATTCGGTCACGGCAACAGAAACCAGCGTGGAAATACTCTCGTTGAGTTTGCAGAGACAGAAGGATTTTTCATCTTGAACTCCTTTTTCAAGAAAAAGCCACACAGGAAATGGACATGGAGACATCCAATTGGGACGACAAGTGAAATTGATTTTATTATGTGTAACAAAAAATTCGTCATCGAAGACTGCAGTGTGCTGAACAAGTTCAACACAGGTAGTGACCATAGATTGGTGAGATGTAAGATGCACCTCAACACTAAACTGGAACGTGGCAAGCTCATAAGACAAACAAAATGTATTGACATAACCAACCTTAAAAAACACCATAATACTTTCAAGTTGGAACTGAAGAACAGATTCTCTGCTTTAGAAGGCCTAACATCGGAAGAAGTGGATATTTCGGAAGTTAACAGAAAAGTAACCAAAGCTCTAATGGAAACAGCAACAAAATTAGCTGGGTCTAAGAACAAGTTGCATGTGAACAAATTATCAGGAAAAACCAAAATGTTGATGCAAAAAAGAAGAGAGATGAGGACAACTAAAGTAGATGTGACTTCCAAAGTGGAATATATAGAGCTATGCAAGACAACACGAAAAAGTATCACTGAAGACGTAAGGAAATTCAACTGTGAGCTAGTGAGGAAAGCAATTGAAAACAACCAAAGCCTTAAGATAGCAAAGGGACATCTCAGTAAAGGAAGAAAACAGATTATGGCTCTGAGAAAAGAAGATGGTTCTATAACAAGAAATAGAGGTGAAATTTTGACAAGAGTGAAAGATTTCTACTCCAAATTATATGAAAGGGATGATACATGTACTCCAGACATCATGAAAGGTACCAGAGTTCTTCCAGTCCTCCCAGCAGAAGTTGCTCATGCAATCAAGAACATGAAGCGAGGGAAAGCTCCAGGAGAAGATGGAATTACTGTAGACATCATACTAGAAGCAAGTGGAGAAATTGAAACAGTACTCGCCCAAATTTTCACTCGATGCCTTAATGAAGGGAAGATTCCTGAGGATTGGAACAATGCTACAATGATCCTGCTACATAAAAAAGGTGACATTGAGGATCTCAGGAACTACAGACCTATCAGCCTCCTATCAGTGGTTTATAAAATCTTCACTAAAGTTCTTTCACACCGCTTGAAGGTAACACTGGACATGGCTCAACCGAGAGAACAAGCTGGATTCAGGAGTGGCTACAGCACAATAGATCATATCCACGTACTGAGAGAACTGATTGAAAGAGCGAGGGAATATGAACTTCCATTGTGCATGGCTTTTATCGATTATGAAAAAGCCTTTGATTCGGTGAAACCATCAGCAGTTACCACGGCTCTGAAATCCTACGGTATTGAAGATGCATACATTAATATTATTAATAACATCTATGAAAATGCAAGTGCAAAGATTCGGCTGTTTGAAAATACAACACACATAAAAATTGGAAAGGGAGTGAGACAAGGTGACACCATATCTCCGAAGCTCTTTAATGCCACATTGGAAAATGTCTTTCAATCACTGAACTGGGAAAACAAAGGGATAAAGATTAATGGAGATTATCTAACCCACCTTCGTTTTGCTGATGACAGTCATTTTTGCAACTACCCCATCAGAGCTGCAGAGTATGATCCAGGAACTTGCTGACAAGAGTAAAGAAGTGGGATTAAAAATGAACTTTCAGAAGACAAAAGTGATGTTCAATGCTTTTACAAGAAATGAAGATTTATCGATTGATGGAGAAAAACTGGAGATAACAGATACGTATGTTTATCTTGGACAGCAGATATCAAGTGAGGGTCACATTGATGAAGAAATTAATCGGCGTACAAAACTTGCCTGGAGAGATTTTGGAAGAAACAGCATAATTTTCAAGAGCAATATGCCATTATGTCTTAAAAGAAAAGTGTTTGATCAATGCATCCTTCCAGTGCTTACGTATGGTGCAGAGACGTGGACCTTAACTAAAAGAGACATACAAAAGCTGCAGACAACTCAAAGCAGAATGGAGAGGTGCATGCTTGGTATAACCAGGAGAGATAAGAAGAGGAACTCGTGGATCCGAAAAATGACGAGAGTGGAAGACATCATGATCAGAGTTAAATCCTTGAAATGGCAATGGGCTGGACATACTGCCAGAAGGACAGACCATAGATGGACAGCCGAAATTTTAGATTGGATTCCAAGGGACAGGAAAAGACCCAGAAAAAGACCACATGGGAGATGGATGGATGAAATTCGTAAATATGCGGGAGTGACATGGAGGAGACTGGCACAAGACAGACCGTTGTGGAGGAAACTTGGGGAGACCTTCGTCCAGCAGTGGATTGATAATGGTTGACAATGATGATGATGATAATGAAATGCAATTTTGAACAGATAATTTTTTGCTTGAAAAACCTATATATATATTTATATTATGTAACAAAAGAACTTAATACAGAAATCTATGATTGCACTACATCACAGATGACAGTAAAAATAACCATACCAGAATGTGAGTTTAAATTTGGCAAGCTGGAAACACCGCACTCATTAGTAAGAGGCAGAACATCTTCCATGTTTATTAAGCGAAATCCATTGGTCTTATGCCTAGAAGCAAAAACTTTGTCAGTTCAGAAATGTTCGCATTTATATTACTTTATCACTTTAATAGAACACATACACAGAAAAAAAAAATGAAACATTCACTGACAGATACTGACTACTTTTGTGAAATTCTTTTATCTATAAGCTGTCAGAGTTAAGTTTACTGTCTTTCTTTATGCAGCATGGAGTAAGCTAACAGTTTCCCCAAATCCATTCAAAGGAAATTATTGGCTACATAACAGAAATGATTTAGGCAATGCCAGTCTGACTGAAGAAAAAATTAACAGTAAACTTAAACAGCTGCTTTGCCTAAAAACAAATTTTATGTCGCAGACCCCTTCCACAAGAGACAGCCTGTTCTCTCTCTCATTTTATTGGTATTCCTTAAATTAAAGTGGCACTCCTGAAATTTCAGAGGTTAAGGTAATGCAGATTTTATTTTGGATAGTAAACATTGTGCTGTACTTCACCAATCTGAACACCCGCTCAAGTGTGATATGATAATGGATTAGTAGAAATTGCATTACTCTAATGCCAAATGGACAGACACCTAAAGTGGCTCAGAATTAATTGCGGCTTAAAAACTGGTCACACAAGAATACTGACTACTTTATGAAATTTGTTTGTCATGGTACAGTGTAACAAAGAAATTTAGAAGGGAAAACTACTGGCATCCAAGCATGCACATTCAGCTGCTTGTGGACTGTTGGAATGTTCCCTTACAATACCTGCCAACTTTCAGAAACCGGAATCCATAAAAAAAAAAAAAAAAAAAAAAAGATATATTTGATGAAAATTTTAATCGATATATTCGATTAAATTACTTGTTGCACATATTGATTAAATGCACCGAAATTATCAATTAAAAAACGATGTTACCCAAATCAAGTATCAACTTTTAATCTATATGACTCAGATGTTGGAATTTATCGGCAAATTTATAGCGATTAAAATAGAATCTATAGATAATTTCTCATTACTATGCTACCATTATGATCTATAAATATATAAAAATTTATTTTTATGGAAGTTTGCATCTAAAGGGAAGGATGTTCCTCCCTTTGACCCTCAATTCCAAGAATGCTGATAACCATTTACAATAAGATAGGTCCACTATGGGTGCTGAACAGCGTACTGAAACTACATCGCAATTGTGCTTTGATTTTACATAAGGCATCAAAGCAAAAGGGTGGAAGAATGAATTTTGCTCCGATGTCCTGACCTCCGACTATTTTAAATAGGGATTCGACGAATTAGTGTGGACCCTAACCAGAGTAGCAGAATGTAGACGTACGTACGTATGTACGCTGTATGCGGATAGTTTCCAAATTATTAGCAAATTTTGAATAGGTTTTGCTTGTAGATTGAAAAAATAAAAATGTTATCTACAACAATTAAAATACTTACTCAAGGCTTTACTCAGATTAGTACACTTAATCGTATTTTAACTTGAAGAACTTACACTTATTTTTCACATCTCCCGAGTTCTTTTTACAGACGTTTCTGGACTCTAAATTTTATCAACATCTGTTATCAATGTATAGCTATTGTATCAAAGCTTTCGTTTATGCACAAAGAATTTAAATTTTATTGCCAGGCTCCTCTTGCAGTTGCCAGTTATTAAATTTAAATAATTTCATTATGTATTTTTAAGTCAACTATTTTTGAATTAAGTTGTTGAAAATGCAATTTATAATTTTTGAAGGTTCGTTAGTGGAACTGTTTTTCTGGATGTAAAAGCTTTCTTTAATTAGTCTCTTGTTTTTATGAGGTTCATAATCCAATATTTTAATATTTTGCCATAAAGGTCCGTTTCACACACATTGCTGCACGTTCAGTTGCAATATACATATGTTGTCCTCATTGGAATCTGTAATTATCTAACAATTATTTATTGATTTATTAATTGTTTAATTTGTATTAATCTAACAATTATTTATTGTTTTATTAATCTTTTTATTTTGTATTAATTGTTCTTTAAACCATCTTATTCCACTATTATTGTGGTTAGCGCTTCGCGGGTTTGCAGCAAGTTTTCTGTTTCAGCGGTTGTGTACGCAGATACATTTTATTTTTCTACAACTCTGACCCCAACATATTAATTTCGTCGAATCAAGCCAAGACATTTTCACGCGTCATTGTGCAGACGGACAAAGCACGGTTGGAAAGCGTAGAAAACTTACTGACTAACCGACCAGCAAGATAAATCATTGCTGGAGAAGCACTGGATCAAATGAACATTGGACACCCCCCCTCCTAACTTCCTATCACAACACATTCTTTTGTTAGGTCAAATTTATTGCCAGAGAAGTTATAAAACCATGCCCCAAATGCATTTTTAATTTCACAAAACTGGCAGCTTTTCTTTAATTTTGCAATGTTGGGTATTCGATCTGGGTTTAAACATTCCACAGATTTAAAATCTGCTTGAATTTTTTTTTTTTTTCTACGATAACTACGTTCTGAGGTAAGATTTCGAACTGGGAGTAATAAAGACACGTGCACTGTGCTCCAATGCAGGACAACACCACACTGGCCTACTGAGAAGGGGAAGGGGGAAACTTGCAAGAGGAAAACAAATCCAGCGGGGGAGGCTCAGTTTACGCGGTGCAGCTCTAGCGCTTGAAACAACGTGAAACAGTAAACCTAAAATGTGGGAAAACTGCGGACAAATATTCCCACATAAACACATGTAACTGAAAAGTTTATTCCTAACTTACATTGGCGCTTCATTTTAAATGGATTAAGTAAAATAAAAAGTTTTAATGGTGGGTGCAAAACCATCAGAAAAAAAAAAAAACATCTGGGAGAATCAACAAATCTGTAAAATTAACATTTTGCCCGTAAAACAAGTCGCATTTCCGTAAATTTTACGGGTAAATCGTGAAACCTGGCAAGTATGCCTTACTCTTGCAGCTCTTCAAAACATTCAAGCAGCAATAGGTCATCCATCTATATTATAAGTAGGGATGCAACACCAGCTTTAATGTTTCATTGAATGGAAAACTTTTTCTGTTTGTAATGCTTCATTTCCACTATATTAATACTGTCTCTGATACTGCTGTTTTCTAACTTATTCTACTGTGTGTGTCTACCCCTACCCCCTTTGACCTGCCCATTACTGGTCTTTACGCCAATTCTGTTGCTTCCACATCAGGGTTTGAAAATATCTGAAAAGTCACATGCCCAACTGGGCATGTGCAGGTGCAGAAATTACTTACCTGCCCAGGTAGTAAAAGCTAGACCCCAGCAAAATTTATCTTTTAAGACAATAAATCAGAACCCTCATTTTTTTAAGTTAAAAAATATGAACTTTTTTTTTACATGTTTTGCATTTCCATTTCGATATAGGGTCTGTATTCAAAATGGTAATGCGCAAAAGCATGCATCTCTAGTTTTAAGATGATGATGCTGAAATTGGTATGAAATAGTATGATGATGAAACTGGTATTTGAAAATTTTAGTGATTCTGTCATGTTCCTTTCACGAAAGGAAATTCTATTCCAAAGTTTTTTTTTAAATTAGTTGCCCGGACTGGAGAACTAGATTTTTTATTTACCTGCCCAGGTCAATAATTTACATGGCCCAGGTATCCTGGGCATGGCATTTTTTAAGCCCTGAACATTGTTATCAGCCTCTATTTGCCTGTGAAGTGGCTGTTGTGTGATTTTACTACACACCCTGTATAGTTCAAACACCATCAAGCAGTAAAAGTATGTATTACAGAAAATTTAATCTGGGAATTTGTTCTAAACACAGTTTACTATTTTGTAATTGATTTTGGTTAGTAAAATAACCAAAAATAAAATACGTGGTATTATATAATAGAATAATAGCTATATACTATATTCACTACTGTTTCACACGTTATATACGTTCTGTGCGTTGTGTGCATATTTGCAGCAAAATCATCCTGGCATTTATATATCATATGAATAGGAATAATATTATAAGTTTTAATTATTATATTATCAAGGACTCACCTTGTATCGGTATTCCAGCTTATTAAGCTTCCTCTTGTATCTTGAAAAATATGTTTATGTAGCGTGTCATTAGCCACGTAGAATCATCGTATTAAAAATAGGCCCAATTGAAATTTGCGACCAGGGTTTAAATTCAAATAAAACACGACTATGGATATCATACAAAGAGAGTGTGAAAGAATTATGTACAATGTGTTACATTGTATATAATTGAAATTACAATGTGTTACATTGTATATAATTCTTTCACACTCTCTTTGTATGATATCCATAGTCGTGTTTTATTTGAATTTAAACCCTGGTCGCAAATTTCAATTGGGCCTATTTTTAATACGATGATTCTACGTGGCTAATGACACGCTAGATAAACATATTTTTCAAGATACAAGAGGAAGCTTAATAAGCTGGAATACCGATACAAGGTGAGTCCTTGATAATATAATAATTAAAACTTATAATATTATTCCTATTCATATGATATATAAATGCCAGGATGATTTTGCTGCAAATGTGCACACAACGCACAGAACGTATATAACGTGTGAAACAGTAGTGAATATAGTATATAGCTATTATTCTATTACTATTTTGTTGTAATGTTAAAACATGATCTGCTTCCTGTGTTAAGCTTTTCAGAGGTAATGCCACTTGGACTAAAAATGCAGTGAATGAAATGAAGCACCTATAAATAATAATAATTATTATTAAGTGTGGAAGTTCTGCACAACATGTAAGAAATGTGATCCATAATTGAAAAAGTGAATATTGCCTCCCATTTCAGTGAAATACAATAACCTATTCAATAAATATAATAAGGAAATTTTAAGAAACATGCAGCTATTGTCAAATTACTGTTGTTATAAATTTGTTCCAAGCTCTCCACCTACGTACCCACAGCAGTATTGTTGCCCAAACTAACAAAAGAAATTATTGCTTTCAACTAATAGACGAGAGTTAAAATACCATCTAGTGCTAAAACTCCATGAAGTTCTTTTGGAAAGAGAATTAGGCACTGAGAAACACTGTGGTGAGGTTGGTTTTCTTAATTGACTATGAAAAAAAAAAGTATAAACTTCTGAATTTTGTGATTCTGCTTTTTTTCTGTTGTTACTAGAAAATTTTCACAACTGATTTTAACAGCTATTTCAGCTTATTAAACTTCTGTAATATATGTCTTTGAACACCATTTGAAGAACACTGTAAAAATTTTCAGCTAAGCCAACAACAAGCAAATTTTAGCAGCCCTCAAAATGCTAAAATTACAAAATCCTAACTTCTATCCTGGCCCCACAACAACAATAAAATTTTAGCAGTACACAGGGTTTAAGCTGCTGATCGCATTTTCACCAAATCGCTATAAAGACGATAATTTTGCGCCAAAAAGTCCCATTCGAATCGCCAAAAAGTGAATGTTGAAAATGTGATAAAACTTTTTTTTTTTTTTTTGATTGGAGGTTTAACGACCACCGTGAGCAACTCAATGGGCTATAAGCAGTCGCCCGTCCCTAATTTAGGGTCACTGGTTCCAGGGAAGGGAGAGAGCCAGTGCCGTAAGACAAACACAACATCCATGCCTGACCGGGATTCGAACCCGGACCCCTTACGGACAAATGATCAGAGGCCAACGCCTTAGACCACTGCGCCACCGGGGCGGCGATAAAACTTTCAGTTAATTAAAAATATTATCAGTATTTGAAGAATTTGCTTTGATTTTTTCTTTTTTTTACCCCTGATACCTCTTTGGGGATTGTTTCATAGCCTGCGGTGAATCATGAATAACAGATGCTGTCTCTGTGAAGGTGATATCTTGAATGGAAGAGAATCCCCAGGGAGATGTTTCTGTTAATGACTGCCATGCCTACTCTCGGGGGGGGGGGGGGGGGGCTGAGTGAGAGTAGGTGTGGGTGCAACCTGCCAATGAGAAATAAAGGAGAAGACGAACATGGCCTGCAGCAGACTTTTACCATTCCTGCACATTCTGAGATGTTATTCCCATCCTAACTACATTATATCTGATTCCTACTCAAGCAGTAGGACCTCTGAGTTGTTGATGATATACTCTTTTGTTTGTTATAGTAACCAAGATGGAAAAGTGGTTGGGATTATTACATTCAAATGAACAGAACCAGCCCAATAAACGTCAGTGGAAAAATTATGAAGAAACTCGAAAATTAAGCATTACAAAGTCTTTAAAGTGAGAAGTGGAAGCGCAATTATAAGTGGCTGGAAGTAGATTGTGATAATGGTGTATATCTGTTCACATTCAAATGGTGCAAAAACTCCAGAGCCAAAAATGCATTTACTAAAGGTAAGCTCAATTCGTTTTTTAAAAAAAACTTTTGTTAAGTGTTAAATGTATTTATTTTGTTACCTTGACTCTTTCAGGTTTTATTTGATTTTGGCTTCCACTCCAAAAATCCGATTTTTAGCCTTTCTGATTTCTCCTCATTTCATCATCATCATCATCACTGTCAACCATTATCAATCCACTGCTGGACGAAGGTCTCCCCAAGTTTCCTCCACAACGATCTGTCTTGTGCCAGTCTCCTCCATGTCACCCCTGCATACTTTCGAATTTCATCCACCCATCTCCCATGTTTACTTGCAGTTATTAACATAATGTTACTTTTTCAAAAAATATACGCAAATTCTTTTGTCCTATTTGACACTTTTTTGTGGAAAAAATGTGTGTTCTTTTATGCAGTTATTCACAGTGATTCTGTTTGTTTAAGATTCCGATTATGCTTCAAATGGACTTTTTACCTGCGTGTTGTCATAATACGAAGATGCCAACCAGTACGGATTTTCCGTAAAAAAAACTGCTATTACGAATTTCTGGTTGGAATTATGGGTGTACGGACATTACGGCAGGGCTTGAAAAATATCTGAAAAGTTGCATGCCCGGCTTTATGTGCAGAAATTATTTACCTGCCCAGGAAGTAAAAGTTAGGTGCCCATGAAAATTTATTTATCTCTTAAGATAACAAATCAGAAGCCTTGTTCCTCCTAATAACATTGTGACCCATTAACACACTATGTGTTCATTTTTTTTAAATAGACGACAGCATATCTCTTTCAAGCTTAACGATAAAACACAGTTCATCTCTTGAAAAGAAAATTTCCGTCATACGGCAGGAAGTAGCAAGCGTGATTAAAAATTTTAGTGGCTAGTTTTCACAATTTTTATCCAATTCGCACGAAATTTGGTGGGTTCGTTCCGTTTAGCAATTTGTTAAGCGCATTAAATTTTCAGCTGGTTTTGTCGAAATTCCGCAAAGATAGGAAATCATTATTATTTTTTTTTTTATCGCAGTAGCCTGCCGAAGATGCTAAGTCAACGGAAGCAGAAAGATTTCCAGGCCTGCTCGCATCATGCGCTCTCTTTCATGCAAGGAAGTTTCTGTAACCCCTTCTCTTCCTCCCCTGACACACACTCTCCTTCCAGTTCGCAACTGGAAGGAGAGTTACACACACACACACACACACACACACACACACACACACACACACACACACACACACACACACACACACACACACACACACACACACACACACACACACAAAACAGAATGCTGTTTGCGTAAATAAAAGATAAAACGACTCATAAATAATAGACTTTGCGTGAATAGCAGACAATTCCAAACGAATTGATAGAGAAAATAGCCTAGAAAACACTATTCTTAGCATTTTCCCCAAAGAAAATACCAGACATAAAGCTGATGTTAAATATATTTGCCCATTTACTAAATCCCGAGTTTTTTGCTCGTCAACTAAAAACTTTCACTCGTCACGGACGAGCAGACGAGTGCATATTTCAAGCTCTGAGCATATAGAATAAAAGATTTACGCGATTTTTTCAGCACCGGCAGACATTGAATTAGAAGGTAGCTGAAAAAATGTTGGCATTGGTGGTATGTCAACGTGTTGATTAATTGTCGTTATAAGTTTAACCAAATTATGCATAGACCTTTAAAAAGCGTCATTCGATTCACCGTTTAAAACTGCATTTTTTGGCGTGAAAACATTTTTTTTTTACGGCAGTTTTTGCTGTGTATTGCCATTTCGGTGCAAGATAATGAAATTGGTGCAGTTCGGCGCAAACTTTTCATCACTGTACAATAGAAAAATTCTCCAGTCCAAACTTTTATCTGGTTTCTTCTTTAACTCGAGTTGCCCGACCGGGCAACTAGATTTCATTTTTACCTGCCCAGGCCAATAATTTACATGCCTCGGGCATGGTAATTTTCAAGCCCTGAATTTATGGGAAATCACATTACGAAAAATCACCACTTGATTTTTCTTCTTAAGAAAACTATTTTTTTATCAACAGATAGCTGCAATAAATAATGATTTCCTGCAGAAATAAATAAACCTGTTGTGATGAAATCAGACGTGATAGTTTTGTACGGATTCGCAGAATTGTGCATTTTTTCATTGTCATTTGGATCACCGCAAAACTGCAGAGGAATTTTTGAGAAATAGGGTAGGGGTTCGTTCTACAGAAAAAATGTGAGAAAGAGACCTAGAATAGGGAAGTAAAAAACATGAGTAGTATACCTGCCAATCAACTTGCTTTAGGCGAGGATATCTCCTGATTATAAGTCATTTCTCCCGACCTCCCATTTTTCTGTTGTATGACATATATACGCTGAGATTTCTTTGGATAATTTTGGAGTAGCTGGTATTTTTATAATCACTTTTTTTCTTTTTCTGACAAGTGTATGTATGTACTGCTTGGATAAATGTTCTCCCTCCATCATCGTGACGAAATTCCGTCTTTCGAAAATTGCCACTTGCTGTCATTGAAGACTGAGCGGGAAGTTTCACCCATAACCGTAGCATTTTTTTCTCCCGATGTACCCTGTGACCTGTATTGTTGTTAAATGTGATTTTTTTTTTCCACAAATGTTTCTATTTCAAATTGTAAAAGTGACCAAAATTTCGAAAAAAGGGAAGTTATACGGCCGAAAATTTCTCCAGTAGGAGTATTTCTTTTTCTTTCGATGGCCTATATTGTTGTAAATGTAACCTTTCCGTAAATGCTCGCATTTCATCTTATAAAAGGAGACCGAAATTTGCGATAACGAAAGTTAGAGCAAAAATTGCAAAACGAGAATAAAATTTCCGAAAACCGAAGTTTATGTATGCGGTACGAAAATTTCTTTAGTAGCGTTTTATTTAGAATTTATTTCATGAAATCATAGGCATATTTTTCAGTTTCCAGGTGATGTCTCTCAAATTATTAGCTGATGGAAAAATTATCAGAATGGCAGAGAAAGCAATAAAATTAAGACTGCTGCTTCGGTTGTCAAAGGCTTTTCTTCCTCCATTCCTTTTTTTTTTTTCGTTCTTTCACCGATTGTTTACACCTGTTTGCTTTGCATGCTTGTTATTCAGCAACTAAGAGCAGTACCCAGCTCCAACAGGAGCAGACGAAGGTGATGTTGCACTCCCTGAAATTTACTTCATGCTGATTTTGATGCTTAAAATTAGTCAGACCATATCTCTTTCTCTGGGAATGCAGGAGGGAATGGTGGGGGGCTGTTTCCACTAGTGTTTAGAATTCACCAGTCAAGCCCACTCTGCTTGGTTTGAAAAGATTTTATTATTCAAATTTGTGTTTTGTTCATTTGTTAATTTTACGCTGAAAAATGATACAATATTTGCTGGATGGAATGGAATATGGAACCACGTGTAACACAAGCAGCAGAAGTTGCTAGCTGCAGCTGTAGAGGGAGGGGAAGGGCTGTGGTGTCACTTAATAATATAAATAAATAATTTCCCCACCTCTTAACATTTTTTATTTATAATACCAGAAAATGGCTGATTTGCTTGTTTTCTTTGTAACATAAATGGGCTAGGGGAAAATATCCATTTTGAGTTTTTATTCAAAATAGCATTTTTTAAAATTATTAAAATTATATTGCCTGTTTTTGTGCCTTTTTTAAATCTTTGTTTCTGATATTATTATGAATTTGAATTGTGTTTAAATGCAATTTTAAAAATCTAAAAGTGTTAACCATATGTGCTATAAGTTCTGCTTATCAAGCACTATTCACTGCAGCACATTTTATCTCCCTTCATTGCAGAAAATAGTGGAATTAAAGCACTCCTTGACAAAACATGAAAAAATGAAAGACCACAAATTTGCCATGTGTTCCTGGGATTGGAATGGTCATGCTTCCAACAAACAATAGTGGAACCGTGCAGTTGCTGTGGCAGATGCAAAGAAAGAGAATGCGGTAACACCAGCTATGAATATTATTTATCTGCAGGCAAAAGAGCACTTGCCTACTAGAAAATTCAGTTCCCTGAAAGAATTGTGTACTGATTTGGGTGGGCAGGATTTGCTTTCATTGAAGACTGATGCACACACTAATTATGAGAGTTTTGACAGCCTAATAGACATGCAGAAAGCTATTTCTGATGTGATTCAAGATGTCATATCCCTGATCAAAGTCTCTCCTTGGTTTTCAGTTACCATTGATGAAAGCACTGACATTTCAACAATGCAGACTATGATTACTTATGTAAAGTATAGTTAATGGAAAAATTAAAACATCTTTTCTGAAGCTGAAAGATCTTGATGGATGTTCAGCCAAAGATCTTTACACAACATTGTGTGACATATTAGACAGTGTTGGGTTGAACAAAAAATCTTACAGGAATTGCTACTGATGGGGCTAGCATTACGAGTGGTGTATGTCCAGCGGTCACATCACTACTAAAACAAGAGGTGCCACACGTGATATCTTGCCACTGTGTAGCCCATAGGCCAGCTCTGGCTAGTTCTGAAGCAGCTGACTGTGTACCCTATCTTGTGAAGTACCAAGGTATACTGAATAGAATATATACATATTTTAGCCAGTCAGCCAAACATACCAGAAACCTAAAATCTTTAGCAGAAATGTTAGAGATCAGCCAGAAAAAATGTGTCCAAATTTCAGCTACTGGATGGCTGTCAATGGAGCGTTCAGTTTCAGTTATAAAAGAAAGCTGGCCCATACTTGTCTCTGTATTAATTGGAGACAAGAGCGCAGTAAGTCAAGGGCTGTTGAAAGCAATAACCACTGTAAGATTTGTTGGGGTGACCACATTTCTCTCAGATGTATTGTTTGTTTTAAAAAAGTTATGTTTAACATTCCAAAAACAGAATGTTGACTTTGATTTAATGGAATGTCAAATTCAAATCTGCAAAGGTAGACTTGAAGAATTGCCATTGGGTGCTGGGACAAATAATGAGGTATTTATGGCCCAAGTACCTCCTGTAATTTCAGATAACTTCGACTTTGAAGGTCATTCCATAAAAGATGGAAATAAAGAAAAAAGTGAACTAGACAAAGTAAAGTCCGATTTCATGCATCACCTTACAGAAAATTTAGCCGATAGGTTTGCAGACATAGATAAATTTAAAATGTTTTCAGTCTTTTTACCTAGAAATTTTCCTGAAAAAACATGACACTTTTTTCAAATATGGAGAGAAAGAGATTAAAGAAATATTTAATCACCTTAAATTCAATGCATCTGAAGACATAGTTATATCTGAGTGGAAGCTTTTCAAGTCATTCCTCCATTCAAGGTGCCAAAATATAAACCTGCCAGAAGTTTTAGACACCATAGCAAAAAATGATTTAAAATCATTTTATCCAACAGTCATCAGTATGTTACAATTTGTAGCATGCTTGCCATTGCACACTGTGGACTGTGAGAGGGGGATTCAGTGTTATGAACCTGATCAAGACTCCACTACGTAATAGAATAGACGTTAGGAACTTAAATTTGTTAATGTCCATTTCTATCAATGGACCAGAAAGGAAGGATTTTGACTTTAAGAAAGCCTTTCACCATTGGGCAACAACAAAATCTAGAAGAATTATATTGTAGTCAAAAATATATCTTTCAGAAATCTGCTGCATATATTTTCACAAACTGTATGCATCAGCAGATGTATGGTCTGTTCATTATTTCCTTGCAGTTGGGAAGAATAGAATTGACCAGTTTTACAGGAGGTTCACATTTTTAAGAGTGAAACCTATCATTTCCCTAGCTAAACACAGATCCTCCATCTCTTTGAGAACGACACATTTCACTCTTAAAATGCGAACCTCCTCTAAAAATGGAAAATTCCATTCTCCCCAACTGCCAGGAAATAACGAACAAACTTATAAGTGTTTTTATTAAATTTTGAAGTATAAAAGTTTATTTTTATTCTTGAATGTATTTAAAGTACAAAATTTTATTTAGGCAATGCATTGTGCTTGTATTTCCATACATACATACATATAGCAGAAAATACAACTGTAAATTTGGCTAATGTGCATAGCATTTTGCTACAACTTTTGCTGATAAAATAGCCAAATTGCTACAAGAGAAAAAATTTCAGTTGAAACACTGGCAGTACACCACTGCTTCTTCTAACTTCCTTACTGCATTTATTTATATTTGATCTATACACTAACTTTCTTCAACTAGTTAACAGTATTAACTTCTTCAAGTATGGCCAAATTGATAACATTTATTTGTTTTGCAGAGCTTTCATATGCCTTCATTTGTTCCCTCATTTTTAAGTAAGGCATTTATTTAGCCCATTAACTGACTTTTAACCCATGTAGTATTACCACTGATAATCAAATATTTGATATACAGCAGAACAATGTGTTTTCACATTACAATCACAAAGCCAACTGCTCAAATTATGTGTTGGTAAATACTTTTCTTGCTTGATATTGCCTGACCATGTATTTATAAGTCCACAGCAGCATATCTATCATTTTTACATCACTTTTTTCATTCAAAGACAGTCTAAAAAAGAGGTGATTTGCTGTAAATATGTATATTAACTTTACTCATTTAACTTTCAAAAAACGGGGTTAGATTGATTACTTCCATTTATAACAATATCAAAAATAACGTTCAGATTTTGCAAAATAAAAAAAGTGAATATAAAACTTACTTATCAATTACTTTTTTACCACCTATTACCAATTTGTTAAAGAGAGAATGTGCAGAGCATCAAATATTTTTGTCTGAAACTATCATCAATAATGGTGCCTTATTGACTTACAATGACAACAAGTCAATCTTCAATAAATCAGGCGTATATTGTATCCCGATAATAACTAACCCCAACCACAAAGATTCTATGTACACAGGCAGTACTAAGAGACACCTTATTACTCGATTAGAAGAACATGTATACGACTGGGAAAAGAAAAAGACTCAAAACAGCACTCATGCAATATTGCATCGAACACAATGCTGTACCCAATTTGGAAAACGTCAAAATTTTAACATTACTTCGATCTCATAAACAAATTCTCACTTCTGAGGCTCTAATTATTGAAAAATAGAAAGGGAAATGTTGTAACAGTAATTCACCTATCGATATTCCACATGCATGGAGATACCTGTTACATTCTGATAATCAACATAATATTAAACGAAAGTTAGATAAACGCTGCTTGCTTGGCTTGGTTGCTCAGCAGGACGAATACGTCGGCGAAATCCCCACAGATGGCGCTATACAAGAAATGCGTGATAAAGTATAGGTGTTCATAGCTTATGCGACGAAGTTAAGATACTGTCTTTTCATTCAGGCATGTCATATTACATCTGAGTCGATTACGGAGGACTGGGCACTTGTGAACTCTTCCACTGATGAAGGCATATATTTGCCGAAACATGTTTGGATGCTGGTAGCATGTGTAGAGTGTAAATAGGTTCCACGGTTTTGTCATTTTCAGCTTTTAACTTTGTTGGTTTTACTTTTCAATAGATTTTAATGTTCTCATTTCATTTGAATTTCACCATTTTGCATTCGGTTTTGTGCTGTTTCATTCATGTTTTACTCAATTTGTCGTTTTTACCGTTCGTTGTGATATGTCCTTTCGACTGCTGATATACGTTCACTAGCAGAGGAAGTTTTTACTGTTCGTTGTGATATATGTCTTTTCGACTGCTGATATACATTCACTAGCAAAGGAAGCAGGACGACAATGGATGTAGGCCTACTTTTCAAAGTTGCTGTAAGTCCTTTTGATTGTGCTGCTTGTCGTTTGCTTTTAGTTAATATCACCAGGAACCTGTTGACTTCTGCTTAAAATTGCTAGTATAAACATGTGTAGAACAGTATTTTGCTACGGTAAATGGTAGTTATTGATTCATTTACTCATTTATTCGGTCACTATCAAAACAAATACTCAACACAAAAGAGCTATTAAACACCTATTAATTGCAACAGAAAACATACTGTGACATAAAAGTCAGTATAAACACACATGTAACAAGAGAGGCATATAGCATATTAAATCCGTTTATTTTTGTCACGCAGTAAGTACAATGATTCGCCAAGCTTTCGCACTCCACTGGGAGGCTTTCTCAAGGCAATGGTAGACATAAAAATGCAAGAAATTGGAACATGTAAGGAACAAAGATGATTTTTGAAAATAACGCGGGTACACACACTGAAGTGCCAGAAAAACTGGTACCCCAGTCTAATACTTGGTAGCTCCCCCACGGGAGCGCAGGACTCCAGAAATACGCCAGGGCATGGACTCCACTAGCTTCTGGAAATATGGTGTAGGCAATGCACACCATACTTCCTGCAGAGCATTCCACAATTTGGGTGTATTCTGAGGTCTTGGATTTCTATGTTCGATAGCGCGTTGCATGGCATCCCAAATGTGTTCTATCACGTTCAGATCTGAAGACTTGGGTGGGAATGGCAACACCCCAAACTCAGATGAATGCTCCTCTAACCATAATGTGGCATCCCGACATTTGTGTTGAGGTGCATTGTTCTGTTGGAACAGGCCCAACCCATCAGCATGAATGCAGGACATGAACGGATGTACCTCGTCAGAAAAGATGCGCACATAGCGTTGGCCAGTCACAGACGTTTGCAGACGTACTAGGGTTCCCAGTGAAGTCCAGCTAAACACACCCCCATACCATTATGGACCCACCACCACCAGGTACAGTTCCCTGTTGACAGGCAGGATCCATGGCTTCATGGGGTTTGCACCACACACGAATCCTTCCATCTGCACGATACAGTTGGAAGCGCGACTCGTCAGACCAAGCTACTTGTTTCCAGTCATCAAGTGTCCAGTGGCAGTGTTGCCGTGCCCAAGCGAGACGCATAGCTGTGCCGTGCACCCATCAAGGGGACTAGAGTTGGGCATCGGTTCCCAACGCCCATATCGTGCTGGGTACTTTGCACAGTTCAGACGCTGATGCTTGTTGAGGCTCCAGCATTGAATTCCGATTATACCTGCGAGAGTGTTGCACGCCTATCGCGTGAAACGATTTTTGACAGCCGACGATGGTCACGTTCACCCAATGTCTTTCTACGGCTACACTGGTATCGTAGGTTGGAGGTTTTGCCAGAATTCTTGTAGACATGGTACACCCTTGCAATGGTCGTCCGTGAAAATCCAGACTTCGTTTCTACCTCCAAAATACTATGGCCCAAGCGTCAGCTGTGACACTGCGTTGAAAATCAAATCGTTATTACTTGTCATTCTCATGCCGAAAACAGCTCTGACAACTGGCAAGGATGTCTATTGCTTTATATACGCACTGGCAGACGCAACAGAGTATGCGCATAGGTGACATTGCTATGTATTTTGCATAATCTCGTCTGTACCAGTTTTTCTGGCACTTCAGTGTAAATCGGAATGACAAAGCGATCCTTAGACACTAGATATAAAGAGCACATGTGAAGTGTCAAACAGGACATGCAGAATACAGCCCTCACCAGAGAAGTCATGTATTCATCGGCTGCTCCACTATGGAATAGTATTAGAAGAATTGCCATATACACGAACTTTTAAGAGACTGCCATCAGGGAAACAGTCAAAATCCGGTCCAGTAAACTAGCGTGCAATAATATAGTTTCTACTGAACTACCAAGAGCTTGGCATGTGTTATTAAAAGATGGAAACACATCGCGACACACCGTATAATTGGGTGATAAAAATTTGTGTAATACGCTCGTGATGTCACCCACGTTATTTTCAAAAATCATCTTTGTTCCTTACATGTTCCAATTTCTTGCATTTTTATATCCACCATTGCCTTGAAAAAGCCTCCCAGTGGAGTGTGAAAGCTTGGCGAATCTTTGTACTTACTACGCCGCAAAACTAAACAGATTTAATACGCTATATGCGTCTCTTGAGTGTTCACTGTGTGGTGTATTTATAATTACGTAAGCTTCTACTTACTATCAGAATTGGATTTGGCGGAGCATGAATGTGGGCTATAACAATGAATTACTCACTTTTACTACAATCTATGTTGCAACCAGCAAATCCTTGTTCTAACTGTGCTGCAAAACTTGCAGCTGAATAGTGGCTTGAAACAAAACATTACTATCCCCCACACCCTGCACCTGCTGTGCATCACAACATTAACTTAACAAACCATTGGTTTTGCAGTTAATGATGAACAATACTTAGTAATATACAATATTAAAGGAATTGTGTAGAGAAAATGGAGATGTTATACAAATAGTCGATTTTCCCAATTTTTGAAAAATTAAAGGCTGTGCTGCAGCACCTCATTAGTGACTACCACAAACCTTGCCATATATGCACAAAGAATCAGTCTTGAATGCATAATAAACAAGCCTAGGATTTTCATGCTAGGACCAATTATATTCTGTAATGAGTCTTCACAGAGATAAAATTTGCTAAATGTTTCAAGGCATTTACAGAAAAAATGTACAAATTTTACTTTTATATTAAGAGACGAAATTCTTATATGGACGTATGAGTACGTTCAAAAAGTTCCGGAACTTTTTATATTAAAAAGAATGAGTACAGATAATACCTGTTTATGCGGTGTTTTCTTCGAGGTAGTTACTCTGTGCAACTATGCATTTTTGCCAGTGCTCATACAAAGATTTAAATGCAGATTGCAAGCCTTCTTTTGCCACATCCTCCAGTGCCTCCGTCGCAGCTCGTTGCACTTCTTCGGAACTTTAGAAGCATCGCCCCTTAAGCAAATTCTTCATCTGGGAAAAATCAGGGGAATAAGCTTGTTGTGAAAGAACGAGAATGTGATGTTTGGACAGGTAATCGCACACCAGGAGGGATCTGTAAGCCGGCGCATTGTCGTGATGGAGCACCTACGAGTTGGCCTTCCGAAGATCGGGTCGCTTGCGTCTCACTGTTTCTCGGAGACGTTTCAGGACGTTGACGTACTCTTCCTTAGTGACTGTACGACCCTTTTGCAATCGAAAAAAACTGTTAACAAGACCTTTCCTTTAGAGCTGTCAGCCTTGAACTTTTTTGGTCATGGTGACGACGGGGATTTACACACATTTCACTGTCGGTTGAATTGGGGGTCCTACAGAAAGCACCAAATCTCATCGCCAGTGAACAATCGATTCAAGAGATCGGGATCTGAATCTACTGCATCGATGTTATCCACACAAACTTGCATGCGCGCATCCATTTGTTCTTGTGTCAGGTTTTTTAAAACAACTTGTTGGCACATGTGATGCATGCCCAGTTTCTCTGTTAAAATGGCATGGCAACTTCTGCAATCGCTGCAACATTCTTTCGACACTCAATTTTCACTATTTCTTTGACAATGGCGATTTGTTCATCCGTTGTGGATGTTGAAGGTCGTCCTGACCTCTCATCATCCTCGACACTCTGTCACCCGTTTTTGAATCGTCGATGCCACTCATAAACTCTAGTTTAACTCATTGCACTTTCACCGTATGCTGACTTAATCATTTGAAGTCTCGGTGAAAGATTTTCCAAGCAGAACACAAAATTTTACACTTGAAAGCTGTTCAAAATTCGACATCATTGTCCTCACGACAGAGAGCCTCGAATGCCTGTAATCATGAAGTACACACATATGCTGTACGTGTTGGATCTGGACCAAACCGGTTCTGGCTGGTCAGTCACATGATGCTCTTCGCTTGCTCAGTGGGGAATGACATAATTCACAGACATTTGGCAAATATTCAAAAAGTTCCGGAACTTTTTGAACGTACTAGTATATTTGCTGCACTTTTACATATATGGTTCTTTTTTGGCGATAACATATTAACTTAATGCTTTCTCTGAGGTTATTTATGACAGTCACAAACCAAGTCCCCAGTTATTATCCCATTCTCACTCTCTTCTTCTTTTACCTAGTAAAAACAACAAATGCACACCATATAAACCTTTTGTACATTTTTTTTATTACAATCTGACATTTTAAATTATTTAAATCATGCTGTAATGAATGCTAACAACCGTTTTTGGAAACTAAATAATTCAGCTTGTCTGACTTACCACTCCTCAGAAACAAAAACCAGTTTGCCATGCCATCTTAATACTTCTACAAAGGCTGTTCCATAAAAACTGAGAGTAATATTTTTTGAGTTGGCAACAGCGTGAGGGGGGGGAATAACCTCACAGTAGACCAACTGAATTAAGGAAGTACCTATGGCAACAGTTATTGGGCAGACGATTAGCTGTGGCAGACGATTCTGGTTTGTTATTGCGCAGTTGTTTAAGGTATGTCTGCATTTTTCCCATACAGCTATGGTTGTGAGTGATTCAGAACTAAGAAGTGAAATGCGTCGTGCGATAAAATTTTGCTATTGTTTGGGTAAAACAGCTCCAAAAACAGTTGATTTAATAAAAAAAAGCTTACAAAAATAAATGTTTGGGTGAATCAACGATTTTTAGATGGCACCATGATTTCAAACAAGGGCGTCTGTCGGCAGAACTTGCTTCTAGGCTTGGTCAACCTGAAAGTGTTGTTATGGAGAGTATTGTTAACACTGTTTGGGCAATCCAACAAGAAGATCGAAGAATGATGTGGGAAGACATAGTGGCGTAACCTAATATTTCAAAAAGGGCGGCATTCCGCATTGACAAATTACTGCTGCATCGTGCGTGTTCCAGATGGATACCTCATCACCTGACGAGAGGACAATTGTTAGCCAGAGTTCAGGTGTGTCATGAGTGGAAACAAATGATTGCAAAGGATCCAAACTTTCTAAACACAGTAATAACTACCGATGAAACATGGGTCCACTATTTTGAACCCCTCATGAAGCATGCAACGAATGTCTGGAAACACACAGGCTCGCCTCCTCCGAAAAAAATCCGCTGAACCAAATCAGCTGGGAAGGTGGTGATGATAATTTTCTTTGATCATAAAGGTGTAGTCTACCAGCATGCCGTTCCTTCACAAATTACAGTGAATGCTGAGTATTACATTTCAGTCTTGAAGCGTCTGCGGCGACACATATCGATTAAGCGACTGGAATTGGTGGGCAAGTGGACCCTACACAATGCTAATGTCAGCCCACATGTGGCTGCTTGTGTGCAACAGTTTCTTATGAAATGCAGTATTGAAATCGTGCCACAGCCTGCCTACAGTCCTGATCTCACCCCATGCGATTTCTGGTTGAATGAGAAGCTCCGTGGTACAACATTGAACACAGATGCTGACGTTATTCAAGCTGTACAGGGGTCGCTAAAGCAGCTTCCACAAAATGCCTTCGCCACATGCTTTGAAAAGTGGACTGAATGATGGGACTGTTGCATATCATCTGAAGGAAGATACTCTGAGAAAGAATAACATATATTTTGCTGTACCTATATTTCTTCATTTTGTGTGATTTTACTCTCAGTTTTTATGGACCGGATGTTGTACATGACCAAAGGACACCTGTCATTCCATTATGCTCAACAAAAGAACTCTGGATTAATTTAATCATAACCAGCAGCCATTTACCAGTTTTCACAGACAAAACATTTCTTACTTTATGAACACCTATAGTCTTCGAGCCTTCCTGGTCATGAACAACATTCCTTTCGACATTAGTTACCTGTCCACTACTGGCTGTATTTTTATTCAACGGGTACTTACAAACTATTTACTCCATCTATTCAGTACATATCCCTCCAACACTAGAAGCTGCCCACCTTCATCAAGTAAATCTTGGGTTTTCGACTTTCTTCCATTCTCATACATTTACCAAGATTTGTGGTGTTTTAGTTAAATATGAGCATACTGTACATTTACCAAGATTTGTTGTGTTTTAGTTAAATATGAACATACTGTACATTTACCAAGATTTGTTGTGTTTTAGTTAAATATAAACATACATTTACCAAGATTTTTGGTGTTTAGTTAAAATAAGCTTCTCACTTAAACCTGATGGTCCAAAAGCTTGATTACATACTAGAAAATGAAACATTTACATAGACAACCACTGTCTTTATTCCTCTTGTTGCAGTGTGTACACACCATTGTACAACCTTTGGCAAAAATTAAGGAATCACTCTGCCACATGGACAGGGAGGGGCATAACTAAGGAGTATGTAGAAACGACACAAAGGAAGTAGGAAAAGCATAAAACTTTGTTCAATGAAAGCTGCCCACATGCATCTGAGGTACAGATAGGACTCATACAAAATTACAATATCTGACTGAAATACACAATGATGTGTAACAACAAGTGTGGGAACTAATTGTAGACTCACTGATATAGGAGGAAAAAGCTATGGAATCAACATATAGGTTGCAAATGGAATCTGGCAATAGCATAAGTTTGGAATATGAAAAATAAGTTAGGCAATAAAAAGTAATGGTTGTGGCTGTGAGTCAGCAGTATCGCACTGTTGCTGCAGTAACAGCATGGCGCCTAGAAGGGAGTTATCAATGAAAATGAGGGACAGAATTGTTAGGCATCTTCAAGAAGGAATGACAACAAGAGACGTGGCAAAAGATGTTGGTTGTTCACAGTCGGCGGTCTTGAAAATTTGGTGCAAGTATACACAGAGCAGGATAGTTATGAAAAGAAAACACACTAGTCACCCAAGGAAAACATCAAAGTGTGAGGACAGAAAATCAAAAGAAATATGTTTCAAAACCATAAATATACAACATCACAAATGAAGACAAGGTGGACAGACACAAGTGTTGATGTCTGAGACAGAATAGTATGAAACCATCTGAAGGAGATGGATTTTCTTAAAGAAAAGCAAAACAAAAATCAGCTTTGACAACTAACCAAAAGATGGTTGGTTGGTTGGTAGATTTTTAAGGTGCAAGGGCCATGTTTGGCCAAAGAGTGCCAGACACAAAACCATCAAGGAAAGATTTTTAAAAACTTAGTATAATGGTTATAAAGCAGGCCGATTCTGTAAAAGTGAACTAGATAAGTTTAGAAAAGTAAATTTGTTTTAAAAACAAAAAACCTGCGAATGTATCATAGTGGTCATCTAAGAGCTTCGGCAGCACAGCTGCGCTGTCGTCCAACAAATGAGAATGAAAATAGTGAAAACGAATACAACGACAAAATATGAGCGACAGTGAGTCGGTAGTCACGTCTCACACATCGCGGGAGCGTTGCCACACAGCAAGAAGTGGTGGACGAAATGACAATGCCCAATGTGGAGACGTGCAGCAAGGACAACTTCCTCAAGGAGGTTTTTGTTCGCAAACTAGATGGCCATAATCTGATCTGTGGTTTGATGGAGAAAAGTTTGTTTCTGCCCTGTTGAGACTAGAGGGACTGCCACTCAGTAGTGATGAAGTGACGGGTGCCAGGACGAAAATCAAAAACAGTGGCAGTCAAGTGATCGGCATGGAGCAAACTGATCAGGCAGAGGTATCTGCCAGCTCGTTACCCTGAATCCCAACATGGCCAAGAACCTAACAGAATCCAATCAGGAATCCAGCACTAGTCAAAGTCTACAGAATGCGACAAACATCTCTCGTGACTGGAGAATCATTGCCCTCAGGAGAAGATAAAACTTGGATGACAGACTGGGAATCAATGGAAAGCATGGCGTAAAGATAGGGTCCAGACCGGATGTGATACAAGGCGAGGAGCACTGAATGCATCTCTGGCGAGAAGACTGTTGCTTCCGGAGGAAGCCTCTTAGCACAGGTCTTGTCACCACACACAAATGCTGACCTACAACATCACCGGATTTCGAGCCATCGGTGAAGACGGGCACAAAATCGGGATGAAATGAAAGGTTCTCAACAATAACCTCCTGGTACACCTGTGCAGGTGTGGAAAACTTGGCCCACACAGAAAGAGAAAGGTCAGCAAATGCCAGAACCAGCTGCCAAGGGGGATCAATAAAAGCCATGGTCACACCAATCAATGACAGGTCAAGGCCAGCATGGAGCGCCGCATTCGACAGCCGAATCCCGAAAATGAAAACACAAGAAGGGAGGTTGGAAAACAAGCAAACACAATGTGGTTGAAAGACGGGAGCATGCAGTGGATAATCAGAAAGAGATTTCAGCTTGGTGAAGAAATGGAGAGACAGTCGTTGATGGTGAAGGCATAACAGCAGTTCGTTAGACTCTGCATAAAGACTAAGCACAGGAGACGTACGGAAAGCTCCGATGCAAAGATGCAGAGCCTGGTGATGCACAGGATCAAGAAGCTTTAAGACTGGGCTGATTTATACACCACACAGTTATAGTCCAACCTTGACCAAACAAGAGAGTGATAAATGTGAAGCATTGAGCACCTGTCAGCCTCCCATAACGGACCGGAAAGGACCTTCAGGATACCCAATGATCGCATGCACTATACCTTTAAGAATAGAATGTGACGTCGGAAGGTGAGTGCACAGTCGAAGGTTAATCCCAGAAACTTAACCTCTGTAACCACAGGAATAGTGGCGCACCCCAGATAGAGGTGAGGGTCCAGGTGAAGACCTCGTTTGCGGCAAAAACGCACACAAACAGTTTTCTGAGAAAAGAAGCCAAAACCATTATGAGAAGCCCAAGAAAATATCTTATTAATGGCAGACTGCAACTGCCACTCAATTGTGTGCACGTTGATGGAAGCACAGGAAGCTGAAGATCATCCACATACATCGTCCCATGAACCATCAGAGGAAATAGGGTGAAAAAATAGGGTGAAAAAATAGGGTGAAAATGTGATTGACTATTTTTTTTTTTTTTTTTTTGATTGAAGGTTTAACGACTACCGTGAGCAACTCAATGGGTTATAAGCAGTCACCTGTCCCTAATTTAGGGCCACTGGTTCCAGGGAAGAGAGAGAGCCAGTGCCGTAAGACAAACACAATGTTCATGCCTCACCGGGATTTGAACCTGGACCTTTCTCAGGCGAAAGGTCATATGCCAGCGCTTAGGCCACTGTGCCACCGGGGCGGCAAAAATGTGATTGACATGAAGGATGAAGAGAGTAACTGATAAATTGGAGCCCTGAGGGACACCCTGTTATTGGGAGTACATCACAAAGAGTTGAAACGACGCACACACGAAACATCTGGTTCTGGAGAAAACCAGCAATAAAAATTGGTAAATTTCCCCGCAATTCGCAGTCGTGCAGATCACGGAGAATGCTGCATCTCCAAGTGTGATCATATGCTTTTTCCGTGTCAAATAAAACAGAGACCATGAGCTGACATAGAACAAACACCTCTTCGATATATGTCTCAAGGCAAAAGTGGTGACCAGTGGTAGAGCGAAAACGACGGTAGCCGGTCTGCTGAGGTGACAAAAGGTGATGAAATTCCAGAAAAAAGATGAGACAAAAATTTGTGATAAGTTCGAGAACTTTGCAAAAGCAGCTGATCATAGCGAAGTTGAATGGGTATGTCCGGATCTTTTCGAGAATCACACAAATGGAAGAATCTTCACGGTGAATAATACAGGGAAATTTTTTGCGCAGCCTAAACTTCTATTTTTGGGAAAAAAATCTCCATTTTAAAGCTAAAATACAAACATTTATAGAATAAAATTATATTTAACAACAATACTGGGCAAAAGAAACATCACAAGAAAAAGAAATTACGATCTTCACTATATTTAACACTCATTTTTCAAAGTTTGAAAGATGAAATACTATCCCCTGAGAACAAACGATCCCCCTCCAACTAAGCACCCGAATTTCTCTACAATTTTGCATCGACCTCAAGTATGGCCCAAATGATGATGAAAAAAGCAGAAGAATCTCGTGCATGATTCTTAAAAATTGATACCTGTTAAATTAAATTTAGATGCTTTGAACATATCAAATCTTTTTTTTTTTTTTTTTTTTTTTTGGTAGAGCACTTATGTTTTTAATGAAACTGTGGCAAGTTTCATGCTCTACAAAAAAAAAAAAAAAAAACACTACCTGCTATACACTGAAGGAGCAATTGAATTAGAGACAGCTGGCATTATGCAAATGTGCCGTTGTGGGCGGCCCTGTAAACGGAAACGACATGACGTATGCAGCGATCCGACAATATGAGGAGTGATGCGACGGGAATCAGTAAGAATCGGACGCAGTATGGGTAAGACGAAGGATCTAAGCGCATTTGATCGTGGGAAAATTGCAGAGGCCTGACGAGTGGGTCACTCCATCTCGGCACTGGGATTTTCACAAGCCACTGTGTTACGGGTGCACCGTGAGTACATCGAATCCGGTAAAACCATTCTTGCAAAGGGCCAACTGCCGTGGACAACAGCGTGTGGATGAGTGGGGGTCATCGTCGGCTAGCTCGCATTGTAACAGCGGATAGACGGGCCATAGTGCAAGAAATTACTCGGCAATTTAACGCTGGTGCACAAAAACTTGTAAGTAGCCACACCATTCAGAACCATCTCCTCGCTATGGGGTACAGAAGCCATCATCTCACGAGGGTACCGCTGCTGACCGCACATCACAGGGTGCAAAGATTAGCATGGGGGCAGGAACATCGCCACTGGACCCTAGACATGTGGAAAAATGTTGCCTGGACTGATGAGTCGAGATTAACATTGGCACATGTGGATGGCAGGATACAAGTACGGCGCAAACCACATGAAGCGATGGATCCTTCTTGCCAGCAGGGTGCTCTTCAAGCTGGTGGGGGTGGCATTCTCGTCTGGGGACTGTTTACGTGGACTGAAATGGAACCCCTGGTACATGTGACATCGTCCCTCACAGGTCAACGTTACCGGGATATCCTGGGAGACTATTTGCTCCCATCTGTGCGTCTTCAACATCCCACTAGAGACCTCATCCTGCAACAAGACAATGCACCGTGCCATCACTCCCGAATTGTATCCGAATGGTTGGATGAACACTCCATCGACGTGACCTCGCTTCCTTGGCCAGCTAGGTCACCTGACCTCAATCCCATCGAGCACATCTGGGATGCCATCGAGAGAGATGTTCGAGGCTCTGACTTCCCTCCATCAAATCTTCGTGAACTGTGGGAGCTTGTTCAGGTGTCGTGGATCCGTATGGCTTCCCAACGCTTCCGGTTCTTGTCGAGTCCATGCCAAGACAAATTGCCGCTGTCATCAGGGCGAAAGGTGGTGCTACACGTTACTAGAGAGGTATCTCTAATTCAATTGCTATTCAGTGTATATAAACTAACTAAATGCAAAGCACATAGATGTTCCCTACTTTTTCACAATTGCACTGATTTCTTTCTCATTTGCATGTAAAATCCCTCTAATCATGCAAATAAAATGTGGATCATGTAAAAAACTAATCATGCAAATAAAATGTGGATCATGTAAAAAACTAATCATGCAAATAAAATGTGGATCATGTAAAAAACAAACAAAAACTAACATACCTGAAAAATGTAATCAGTGAATCAAGGAAAAAATTCCTTTCTGCATCATCGGCACACTCTGTAAGACCAGAAGGGTTATACAAATTGTGAGTAGATCGTGAAAGAGGGGATTTCTTTCCATATTTAGTTGATCTATACAATCTCAAGTTCCTATTTTTGGTATAAACTCCTGCAAAAGATAAAATCGTTAAGATAACAATATTTGCAGCCCATACCTAAATTAATGATCTATGATAATTAAAAGTTAACACTCTCTCTTCTAATGATTATACTGTTGTACACATATATATATATATATATATTACTTGCATCCATGACTTTGCAGAAACCCATTTCCATTTAGGTCTTTGTGGAAGTGAGAAAATGCAGAGTTTTTGCTGGTCCTTGATAAAGCCAAGGCTCAGTATTCTCGACACTTTCTGCATTCAGTTCTTTTTTTTTCTCTTTTTACTCACACCGGTCACTACATAACCTTTTCTATGTTGTACTTGGTATGAGACAAAAAAATTTTTTGCTTCAGTCTCTTCTTAATAGAATATATATATATATATATATATATGGGGGAGGGGAAAGGCAATCACAGCCAGAGATGGGCTTACCTCAAAGGGATGCTCTGCTGGGCAACAATGGCATATATGGCAGCACCAAGTACCTCTTATGAATTTAAAAAGTTGACACAACATTAAACTTCAGTATAAATATTGTTGAAGTACCAGCTTTTTCTGGACAATGGCCAAATGACTCCAACTGACTGTGTTTTAGTTCACAACCCTTATGTCGAATGACCAACTGGAGAACCAATTGTGGTCTGACCCCCCCTCCCCCACACACACTGATGCACACCTTTTATAATTTTCAAAACTCAAGAATTTGAAGGACTCTAGTGTAGAACTGGTGGATCTAACATGCTTAAAAAGACTGATCTTTTGTGGAACTGACCTGGAACTAATAAAAAATGCAGATCTTGGAAGAGTGAGTGTAATATTGGTGTATGGAATGCTAGAGGAATAAATGGTGAGATAAATGAGTTGATTAAAGAAATTTCAATTGAGGAAGGAATGTTTTACATAAATATATGGGAGATTCACTAGAATATTAATAGCTTAATTTTAACATTAAATATTTCATATAAATGTATGCAAAGGACATTTTTTTGTAAATTAAGTTATGGCAAATCATATATGTAGGTCGTTCAAAAAGAACAACGAAACTGACACCATACTGCCAAAACAAATCCATGCAAAAATTTGCAGCTGTCTGTGTCGGAACACCTGCAAGGTCAGCCATGTGGCACTGTTACAGCACTCTGCTAGTTCATTCTTGTAGTACACAGCGTACAGTTCAGACATGTTTCCGTAACCCAGTATTTGGATTTAAAACTGGAGCAAAGAGCAGCTATACAATTTTGTGTGTTTGAATAAAACCGCTACAGAAACACATAAGATGATTACAACAGCCTATAAAGAAGATGGTTTGTCCTGTGCAAGAGTTTTTGAGTGGCACAAGAAATTTTTGAATGGTGTTTGGAAGATGTGCCATGCTCTGACAGGACTTTGATATTGACTATGGAAGTTAATGTCAATACCATCGAGGCACTCCTGCGTGAAGGCTGTCAAATGACCATTGAGGAGGTTGCTAACGTGATGCGGATGTCCATTGGTTTCATTGATGACACTGAGAGAAACCAGTTGGGGTACTAAAAAATAGCTGCAAAGTGGATTTCCCACTTGCTCACAGATGAACACAAGGCAAATTGTATTATCACTTGTCACCAATGGAAGTGCAGGCTACAACGTAAGCCACACTTTTTGAATCTAGTCGTCACATCACATGTGATGAAGCATTTTTTTCACCATTTTGATCCAGAAACAAAACAACAGAGCACCCAATGGAAACACCCAGAGTCCCCGATCCAAGAAAACAAAGGTTCAAGCAAGTACAGGGAAGGTCATGCACTTGGTTTTCTTCGATAAAAAGGGAATTGTGTATGGCCATGTTGTTGCACAAGGAAAAACTGTTACTGGTGCCCATGATTTTGAAGTTCTCAAAGGTCCTCTAAAGAAAAAAATTCCCCAAAATGCCCAGAATATGCACAAACTGGTTGGATTTTGCATCAAGATAATGTCCTAGCAGGTTATCCAAGATCTAGGCATTGAAATGATGGTGCACCCTCTGCATTCACTGGACCTGGAGTAGTGTGACTTCCACCTATCCCTGAAGTGAAAAAAATAACTTTGTGGGTGTCGGTTTGCATCAAACACATAACTGAACAATGCTGCAAGGTTGTCACTCATATTGGCTTTAAAAATTCCCTGAGTTTTCCAGAAGATAATTTCACAGGGAATTTTGGGTAACATTTACAGGTTATGCATAACTCCATGCATACTAAATAAACGCCACATCTATAATGCAATATATTCAATGCAAGAAGAAAAAAGCTATCATTGTATATTTGAATTAATTGCTAGCTACACCATAGTGCAAATTTTATTTCTTCACAGCAATAAAAATTAACTATATAAAATATGGTACACTGTATAATTCACAAACTCAAAAATAGCAAATAACTTACCACAGGGCTGGAAAATTACCGGGCGCCTAGAAATTTGGTCCTGTTGCCCAACTTGTTTTTACTTAAAATTTCGTAATTTGCGGTCATTACTTTGAGTTCAGAGACGCAAAGTGTAACTTCAACAAATTGTAATTTAATAAAATCCAACTCTGAAATTTTCTGCTTTGATCAAATTTATAAATTCTGTCAGCTTTTATCCTGAACCATGTGTTTCAAGCAGAGAAACACGATGAAATCCTCCGAGTCACATGACTATCCTGTCGCCGTGGAAGCATTGAAGATCACACTGTTTGGTTTAAGCTGCCAGCCCAGGAGTAGATACAGCGAGACGCGGCGACGCACATCGCGAATTCTCGAAAAGGTTTGTAGACTGTTTTTCTATTTTCTTCACATTAATTCTTTTTAAAATTTCTAAAAATTTTAAAACAAAGGAAGGTAAATTTTCTCGCATTTTTAACGTTGGCTCGCGTTTAAGATGTAAAGCTGTAATCGATAGATCTCGCAGATAACTACAATCGATACATGTCCCCCACCCCCACCCCCCCACCCCTTATTTTATTTTAGCTTTCATTCTTCCATATTTTTCAAACAGATAACTTCAACTTGATGAGATAAAATTGCTTTTCTTGAGCTTTAAATCTCGGAAGTGATATTTTTATGCACTTTTGACGCACCACACAAGTTTGATGTGTGTGGTGGTTAAAAGGACGTAAAAACATTTCGGAAGCTATTGGTCGCTTTTTCTTTTTTTTGCATGAAGGCCTAAATTTTTATCTAACTGAAAGTTAAATTAAGGCAATTTCTTTTTTTCTTGTCTTTTTACGAGAGCCATGCCATTTTTTTAAAGCGTTTTCTCTGTTTCTGCGGCTGTCCGTAAGTTGACGTCGCAACTTTTTTTTCCCTTTTGCTTTCAGATACCTTATCAATCTAACTGAATACTGAAATGAAGCTGTCTTTTTTTTTGTGCTTACTTTTTATTTTATTTTTAAACCATATTTTTACACAATATAATTTTATCGTCCATTTTTTAAGGTCGCATTACGAGACATTCCGGAAGTTGATCGCAGATTTTGCGGTTTTTTGGCTTCAGATAGCTTCATTTCAGTTAGATTATTGCTGGGTTTTTTTTTTTTTACAAAATCCATATTTGTTAAGTGTTTGCAAACATTCCCTTTCATTTCTGTGGCTTTTGGAAGTTGACGGTCGCATTTTATTTTATTTATCTTTTTTACTTTTACTTCCAGATGGCTCTAATCTCATATTTTTTGTTTTTCTAAAACCACATCTTTAAGCATTTTTAACGCCCCTGCTTCATTTCCAAAGCCGTATTACGCTGTACTCCGGAAGCTGACGGTCGCAATTTTTTTTGGCTATTATTTTTTTTCAAATAGTTTTATCTCAGGTTGATGAAGTTAAACATTCCACCCCCCCTCCCTTCTTTTTCATGTTTAGATTTTTATCGAAACTATAGAACCCCGAGATTTATAGACCGAATTTGAATTTCATTTAGCAGTAAGTAGTTTGGGTAATAGGCAATGCTTAATACACTTATATTATTACTCTTTGTTCCGACATCATCACCATGCATTGCGTTTGTGCATGATACTTTGAAATTTGCTTTCGTTTCACCTGGCTCCTAAATTTTGGAGCTGGCTCCTAGATCTGGAGCTTATTTTTCCAGTCCTGACTTACCAAGATACTTGATATGATACTATACAGAGTTCAAAGGAAAGTCCTTATTCAGGGCAATAACTGCGGAAGAAAGAGTCCGAGTGGTACAAAAGTTAGGTCTCTGTATAGGAAAGGGACGATGGCTGATCGAATGATAGCGATTGGAGCGCCCCTAGCGGCAAAGGTAAGAAGTTAGGAAACCTAACCTGCGAACAACGCAAGATAGAAACAAAATTCCAATTACAAAGTTGTAGCGTATCGTCTAATTAGTAGGGAACGACATATGGTGCGCAAGAATTATGTACATAGACGGGTCAAAATGGTGTTAGTTCAAAATCGGTAAAGCAGGTGAAACAGACAAAAATAATGACACGAGACAGAAGCTGTGCAGGCTTATTTATAATACTTTACAGGAGATATGCCTACTTACAAGCCGCGGATGGCTTAGTGGTTAGCGGGTCAGACTATCATTGCAAGGTCCCCAGGTTCGAACCTGGGCTGATCTTTCAGAGATGGTGTGATTTACTAACAGTCGCTGAATATCCGCCGTGCATCGAACGAGCACGTTAAGTGACGGCCCCCAGGTTGGACCCACTGGTTAAATGGGTATCCTTTCCTATGCCCCCCCTGAAATTCTCTCGTCCCTCTATGTGCAACATCGTACTTGTACGGTGGCGCTATCTACTGTACTCTAATCTCACTACAAACTGTTCTGTCAAAGTTGCTAGACTTGCTTTCATTCCTTCCGTTTATGTGTCCTGCCCAAAAGGCGAACTCGCTGTAGGTGGCTTGGACCTAAACTCTACTCACTGTGGACAGAAGTCCTACAAGAAAATGACAAAAACTGTCCACTCCCTTTTTCATATGCCTACTTACAGGCACAACGCACATCTGCGCAAAGTTAATGTACAGCCAGTTCGAAGTGGCCACCATCGGCTACAATGCGCATTCCAAGGCGTGTAAGAACAGCTTCTCGTACACTAGCATGGCAGGTGTCACTGTGGTACAGGCGCACACGAAACTTAGCTTTTGTTTCAGTAGCACCGCTGTCAGTTCACGTGTGGGTGGGCACATGCGCTGGCGGGCGGAAGCTTCTACTTTCCCCTCCCTCACTCACACAACTTATATCGGAAACCTAACCCCACCCGGGGCTATGCAATAAATATTCTGTTGTCGCTCCCTCCAAAAGGTGCTCCCTCTCCCCATAAAGCACGGCTTTTTTGCCCATCAGTCAGCGCCCTCCTGTTTCACGGCAGTTTATGCATTTTGTCACTAAACACTGGAGGCTAGTTTCATCCAAGGCATGCATCCCATCGTTAGCTGTAAATGACATCTGAAGCAAAACTACGCATAGACCCAATTTCTGGACATAGAGCAGAACATAATTGAAGAAACGATATTCTCCTGGGCTTGAGCACTCATTTTGTAACAGTAATACAACTTCTGGTGATTTGCAGTAAAATGAAAAACACGCGACAATGGTCTTTTTTCCTAGAGTAGAAAATTCTCCGTTCCGAACCTTTTCTTTTTTCTTTAAATCTAGTTGCCCAACCGGGCAACTAGATTTCATTTTACTTGCCCAGGCCAATAATTTATATGCCCTGGGCATCTCGGTCATGGTATTTTTCAAGCCCTGGAACTTCTATGTCAAGGAAAGACCTCCTGAAATGTTTCAACAGGCCTGAAAGTTCTGAAGCATTTGTATAATAGAAATACCGGGTGTTTCACTGGGTAGTGACAACTTTCCTGTGGAATAAATCGTTAAAGAATAACGAGATGGCGCTGTAAGTCCGAGATATCAATCAGCAGGCGACAGGCATTTGTGAAGAAGTAGTGGGACAGTGGACATGCGATTTCAGACATGCAGCGATATACAATAGAAGAAAGAGTTTTCTTGGTGAAAAATTGGTATGTGGAGGGCGAAAACCCCACAAAGGTGTTACGAAAGTGGGGTACAGCATTTAAGAATCATCGTAAGCCATCCCGTGCGTAGCTGACAAAATTGGTAGCAAAAATCGAACAAGCCAGCGGTGTCACAGATGGCATGGCAACAAAGAGAAGAACAGTGCGGACGGCAGAAAACATCAAAGACGCACGAGAACTCCTGCACAAAAAAGCTGGTACATGAACATGAAGACTTGCGCAGCAACTAGACGTTAGCCCAGCATCCGCATGGCGCATTGTGACGTCGAATTTGGACATGTTTCCCTACAAAATCCAGGTGCATCAGCCTTTGAGCACAACAGCCGTCCAGCAGCGTTATGAGTTTGCGAATGACATGTGTTCACTGATCGATTAGCACAACGTTGATGTGAAGAGCATTGTCTTCACTAATGAGGTGCACCAAAATTTCTGCATCTGGGGAAGCGAGAATCCGGCGGTCTCTGTTGTGAAGCCTCTCCATCCGCTGAAGCTAACCGTTTGGTGTGCAATGAGTAGCAATGGCCTCATTGGGCCATTTTTCCTGGAGTCCACACAGTTACTGCTGCCGCCTACAGTGACCTTCTGAAAAATCATTTTTTCCCCGCCGCAGTCCAGAAAAACTGGATTCGCAACCGCACGTTTCAACAAGACGGAGCACCGCCACACTCCACAAATGTTGTTCTTGATTTGCTTCACCAGCAGTATCGCGCGCATGGGTCATCGCCAGATGATTCCTCTAACGTTTTTCAGTCGGTCTCTCTTGGCCTTCGTACGCCCCCAATTTAACACCGCTCAACTTCTTGTGGGGCTATCTGAAAGATCAGGTGTACCAGGACAACCCGTGAACACTGCCTGACCTCTGACTTGCCATCCAACAGGAAATTACACTGATCCTATCGAACATCTTCACGTTGGTACTGCAGCACTTCGAAGCGCGTATTCGTCACGTCATGACAGCAGATGGTTTGTCATGTGGAAATGTCATCCATTGATTATCTTTTGCCTACTCTTACTCCTGTAAACATCTTTTTTCGCTTCCAATAAAGTAAGTTAACTTTATCGTCTTTTTCTTTTGTCACTACCCAGTGAAACACCTGGTACTTCATAATAAAGAATAAAATACATGAAACTCTTACCAATACAGATAAGATTTTAAACACAACACAAAAATATTACACCCCTGGCTGGGTGGTTTAGGTCAGTTAACAGCAGAAAAAAATAATGTACACAATTCAAATAACACAGCAATTAATGAAGAAATAATCTTCACAAATATATGACGAGCATAGAATTTCATTATTTTTGGTACAGAAATGACACAATTAATTGTTATTTGTGCAACCACACACACACACACACACACACACACACACACACACACACACACACACACACACACACACACACAACTACTCTGAAAACTCATAATTCAGGTTAATACATTTTCAGGATTTCTTCTGAGGAGTTGGTTATATGAAGAACAGTTCCTTCATTTCTATTCCAAAAGCAGAGAAAAGCAAAGCATGCTAGTATCCAATGTTTCTACCACTAGAAACACTTGTAAATGAATACAAATATTTTATCCAAATATGACACATAATGGCATGCAAATTATCATCAGAATACATAAGACTGATGAAGAAAAAATAAAGAGCTGAACTTTTTAACCAGACTAAATAATGTGCAGTAACAAAGTGTGAATATAAAGCAGCATGAGCATGATGGAACTGTTCACTAATTTATTTATGTAAATATTTAACTGGAGCACATCACTGTATTTACAAATATAAAATTACTGATTCAATGCAAAATAAAATAGTTTTAAAAGGCACTGCACCAAACAGTTTTTTCCTTGTTTTGTTTAGATTTACTTGCTAGAAGATCAGCTCAAGTATCCTCTTGCACACAAGCCTTGCTTTCTGCTCAGCAAGTTCCACAGCCATATTTGTCTTTTGTTTACTCTGCCACTGTCCAGCATCCATTGCTTTTTTTTTTTTTTTTATCTGCTAATATCTTTCCCTTCCTATTTCTTTAACCTTTTAAGCGACCGATGTACTTGATTGAAAGTTCTTCCACAATTTTCTGCGCTTCCTAAAGATAAATGCTCATATGGCAACTGGGTTTTACGAAAGCTACAGTAAAACAATCCCTCCCCTCTCTATGACAGCAGTATGGACTATAAGCCTGTCATTCATGATAACTGGTCCTTTCAAATCAGTTATTCTCTGCACCATGACCCAAGGCATGATGGGAACGGGATGGTTTCTCTGACATGGACATTATGCCACTGTGTAGAAGCAAAGTAACTCAAACATCTTCTGTATCATTTTCTAGGTTCTAATCCATAGTCATAAACCATTCAGCAAGTAATCACTCAGGATTGCTGCCAACCATTCCCTTAAATAACCACTTTGAATCACACAGCTGAGCAGAAAGCAACGCTTTCTGATGCACAGGTTCACTTGTTCCAACTGCATTCGGCCCACTTAGGCAGAGGATATATTCATTCGAGCTGATTTCAGCCCGTTTTGCTTGCCCCGAGTCACCTCGTTCCAGCAGCTTAAAGGGTTAATGTAGCATTTTTTTCTTTTCATGCCCTCAGATGACAATAATTTCATCCATCATGCTGAAAGAACTTTCAACCTGAAGACAACGAACGCTCATATAAAAGTTTTCACTATTTTAGATAAATGGTGTATGGAACTTTGAAGGAATTAATACTTATGAACACTATGCTTCAATTCTCACAAATTTCCCTACTGCGTCACTTCCACTTTCCAAAGATTTTCCCTCCCTTATCAAACTTAAATGCACACATTTATTGTGGGAAATAACATTTAACAACAACACAGGGTAGAGATAATCTCTCTCACACACAATTACGGGAGAATTCTTTCCTACGCAAACTTCTGCTTTCAGAAATTAATCCTACAATTTCAAGCTGAAATACAAATATTTAGAAATAAAATTATATGTGACAACAATACTGGGCAGAAGATACATTGCAGGGGGGGGATATGATCATGGGAGAAATCTTTGCCCAGTGCAACTTTTATTTCTGTAAAATTTCCTACATTTTCAAGCTGAATACAAATATTTATGGAATAAAATTATATCTAACAATGATACTGTTCAGAGGGAACTTTGCATGACAAAAAACTATATGACAAGAGGAGAAATCTTCCCTCCATGTACCTTCCGTTTTCAAAAGTTTCGAAGAAGTTTTTAAATGATGAACTTCCGTCTTCTGATGGAAAACGACCCCTCCCCCTCAAACCTCCACTAATTCTCCTTCCGTTAAGTTATGCATTGATTTCTTGAATGACCCAAATGGTAGCAGAAAAGCTACCATTTGGTCATTCAAGAGATTCCAAAAGGAATTCCTTGAATCTACAGAACCTCGTGCCTGAAGATTCAAAGGGAAATTACAGCACAGCCTGACTTCTTGTTTTTGGAAATTGTTGCCTAGAATTCCAAACATTTATGAAATAAAATATTTGAAAACAATACTGGACAGAAGCAACATTGGAAGAAAAAAATCAACTATTATTGGAGAATTTTACACTTAAGTTCAGTGTTGGAGAGTTTCAAAAGACAAAATACTGTCCCCAAATGATATACACACACACACACACACACACACACACACACCAGAATTACGTGAAACACTGCCTGATGACAGTCTACAAAAGAATCTTCTGTATTCGTAAGTCGTTCATTCCATCTTGGCCATTGGAAGACATCACACATGCACCAGTTTGCCTTGTGAACAAGCAATGTCAGGCAGGCACACGTGTTTCCACTTCCAAAAGTGGGTAGGACACACTGCGAGTTCTGTTGACTCCATTTGCACATGAAGCCCGAAAGAATGCAGAAGCTCCCAGGTAGCCTCTGGCCCACAGAGCATACAGAATTTGGTTACACGGCATCTTTTAGATTGCTAATCATGCCCCTTCCCCCTGGTTTCAGTGGGGTTTTTTTCACTTTTGTTTTACAAGTTGTTTCATGATTATTTTGCAGGTTATTTTTATTTATTTTTATCATCCAGCAGTGTTTGGAACAACCTGAAGGAATGGTAGTATTTCATCTACGTCAAACACTTTGAACATGTCATGAGTGAAAAAGTGCTTGTGTTTTATACTTTTGTAAAGTTTTTGAAAATAAAAAATATGGAAATTTGTGCCCAAAAAAATAAATAACAAAAAAACCTGCGGGAGAAGCAACATAAAAAAAAATCCTGCAGATAAAAGAAACTCTCAGCTATAATAATAAAGTATAATTTTACAGTAGCGTGGAGAACTTTGATACAACAACATTAAGTAAAAATATCTGGTAGTCTGTATTTCTTTTTGGAGCTAACCTCTGAATCTCAGAGAACAGCTTAGTGATATGTATGTATGTATGTGTATTTTACTCTCATTCATTACTAGTCATACTGCCTATTGTGGGATTCCGATAACACAATCGAAAAGGTCATGCCTCACCACTGGCCAAAAGTAATGAATTTGTATGCTTGCTGTGTACCAAAAGAACTGCTAATTCTTGACCTGGACCCATTTTGGAAGAGGAGTGTATTGGTTGCTATTAGAAGGAGGCACTACTTGTCTCAGCTAAAACCACCTGATGATAATCCAGATGTCTATACTTCAGTTGCTTAAAATATATTGTCCTGGGTGATGTGATGATAATATACCCCATGCAAATCAGGATATGTGTGTTTAATACACACTGCATGATGACACAATTTTCAAGTTTTCTAAGGAGTTAGCTAAGTGAAGAACCATTAATTACTGTATTTCTGTATCAAATATAATAAACTTTTCTTCACCTGAAAACATGTTTACCAATATCATCACAACGATGTTAGATTAACCAGAACTCAACATCAGATACCAACAGAAGAATAAGTTACAATGCAACTTTTAACAATGTAGCATAGCACAGCTGGCTGCAGCATATCCACTACAGCTGGCAATGTAGAATGTCCATTTTTTGTAGAATTTTAAGGTATAGTGCTTCTAGCAAAAATAATTCTCCTACATGAATAATTAAGTGTGTGAATGTAAGCATTTTGCATACAGAATAGATATATTGAAAAATAAAAATAACTTTATTACGTTCACTTTCTCCTGGAGTTAAAATTTTTAAGCCAGTCTGGTATAGATTATTTACTTACATATCTTTGCTAGGGGACAATTACATCATTATTAGCTCTATGAACTGCTGACAATGACAAAATAGTCATGAAACATGTACCTTACCACTAGATACCAAGCAGTTGCTGTACATCTTTTACCTTGTTAATACATATCGTTTACCAACATGGTTTCATACAAGAAAACAACTTACAAAATTGTGCTTGTGTTGTATTTCTAAACCCCAAAGATTGGAACATAAGGCTCAAACTTTAGTAACAATTAATTTTTACTTCTGGAATTAAATAACTTACTTGCACAGGAGTCTACAGAGAGTTCAAGAACAGATGATTCAAAACTAAACTCTCTTTAGTTCTTTTTGTATTACTCCACATATGAGAGGTATCAAAAAGTTTGTGGCCTAATATAAAAACACTGGTGCTATATGAAAAGGTGCTATGTTTTTATTCAACATAACTCCCTTTAACTGTACACACTTAATACAATGATTCTCCAGTTGCTTTAAACCTCTCTGATAAAACTAACTGTCTTTGTCTGAGACCCATGCATTTACAATGCACTTATCATTCCTTTCAAAAAATGTCCCTTCATATGATTTTTTTTTAACTGTGGGCATAGATGTAGTTAAATAGAAGAAGTGGCTAAATCTGGGGAACAGGGAGCAAGAGGCTGCAATTTGAAGGGCAGGTCTAAAAGGAGATCCATTATTTTGTATAGGCCTTGTAATATATTTCAATCAATAATGCAGTTTGACAAATTTATTTCGATCAAATTCTTAATACCAGTAGGGAATCACTGAAAATATTTGGTTTACAATCAACATTTCTAATCGTGACATCTATGTCAACACATCTAAGTTCTGTTGACACATTCACATCGTGATTAAAAATAATTACTAATATTAAAATGAAGTTTCAAGACAAACTTTAGCAGAATCAGTACACACTCTGAGTTCTGAAAGTTTTGCACAGAATTAAATAAAGCACAACTGTGTCTGCGTAGACCTAAGTAACTCAGAAAAGGTTATGTTTAATAAGGTGAAGAAGCATTTGGGTATACCAATTAACTTTAGGTATACTATGTCATACGGGTATATTTCACACTATATTTTTTTACATATACATATTAATGCACCTTTTTTTAATATCTGAGTTTAACGACCACTGTGAGCAACTTTAAGTGATAAAAGCAGACGCCCACCCAACAATGGTGGAAGTAATACAAAAATTCAACAATGGTGAAAGTAAAACTAACTGGAACAAACTTTACTACTTTTACGTATTACAGAATAATTACTAATTTAAATTGGAAAGTGTTTTTTCCCCCATTTTATTCCTTTCCTTTTTTTTATTATTAATCATCTTCCAAAAGTTTTTTTTTTTTTTTTCAAAGCCATGAAAGCATGTAGATCAGCCAGCACACGCTGATAGTGTGCAGTGGTTAAGGGCTTCTCCAGACACACTAAGGGACCTAATGTTTCCCATAAGAAGACTCCACAAACCATCACGGTGACACCAACTCCTGCTGTCAACACCACACCTGCACCCTCCTGTCAGCTTGTCACAGCTGAAAATGGGATTCATCTGACCACACGACACAGTGCCACTCCACGAAGGCGCAGCTTTGATGTTCCCAGCACTAGGTGTGGCATAAGTTCCGATGAGAAGCAGTGAACAATGACACACAGTACAGAGCTGGCTCCTGTAGCCCAGGGTATGCAGGAGGCGCTCTATCGTTCACTTGCTGATGCTGCTTGGGCCTCTAACATTTAACCTATACTCCAAGTCACCCTAAGGGTGTACTGTTGTTAAAGGCAGAAGAGCCTTATCACAACTCGCCGTGGAATGTAAGAATGGTATCCATCTGCGTAACAGTGCCCTCTAGCTGTTTCCCTTTCTGTAAAACAATAACTCTCACACTGACCTCCCCACACATCACACAAGTAGTGTGGATTGTGAATGGAGGTGTGGTGGAGTCAGAACTTCTTCCTCTACTTCCTGTGTAAGTAACCTTTTCTTCAAGTTTCCCCGATTGTCAATTTATTGTTCCTGTTGGTAGAGGTCTTCCACTCCTTCCTCCCTCCAAGTTATATCCCAAATGGACAGAATCAGCCAAAAGTGCAAGGCTCTTCTTGATTGAGTTACTTCTCATATAAAATTTATTTCTAAAAGCGCTCTAACTTTTGTTTTGTTTTTTTTTTTGTTTTTTTTTTAGGTAGCAATTTTGTCCGCTAAATTGCTGAGCAAACAGAGATGGATTCTGAGCAATAATTCTACTGCTTTCTCTCTAAATGCTAGGAACTATTTTTTGTAGCGGAGGTAACTATTTCTTACCCTACATAGTGGTACATATTAGGTTGACTCTGAGTATAGATGTGATTTGCGCCACCATTTCCAAGAGGACAGTCTGTACACAAGACTGGATAGTCTACGTCAACTCTATACTCCAAGTCAACCTAAGAATGTACCACTATGTAGGGTGCGAAACAGCTACTGCTGCTACGAAAAGTAGTCCCTGAAGCTTTGAGCGAAAACCAGAAGAATTATTGCACAAAATTCATATTTGTTTGCTCAGCAATTTTCAAACAAAATTGCCATCTAAAAAAGTTCCAGAAGTTAGTGCGCTTTTGGAAATAAATTTGTTATGAGAAGTTGCTGAATCAAGAGCTTCACACTTTCGGCTGTTTCTGCCCACTTGGAATGCAACTTGGAGGGTGGGGGGAGGTGTGGAAGACCTCTCCCAACATTAACAACACAGTGACATAAATTGACAATTGGGGAAACTCGAAGGGTTGGTTACTTAAACAGGCAGTAGGGGAAGCAGTTGGGCCTCTACCAGTCCCCTGCTGACAATCCTGTCTTGTGCGATGTGTGTGTGGCTGGGTGGGGAGGTGGGGTCAGAAAGAAAACAGTAGAAGAGCACATTAACGCAGATGGATACTGTTCTTGAGTTTCACAACGAGTTGTGATAAGGCTCTCCTGCCTTTACCAACAGTACACTTTTAGGGTGAATTGGAGTATAGTCATCCATGGCATGTGGTCGGCCACCATTTGCTCCCTGGGCGTTGGTGCATTCGTCGGTGGTATACTCGCTGTTAACCCTTGATACAATTCCTCTAGGGAACACTAGGGTTCTTACCATTTGGGCAATAGAATGACCCATCTGACTTGCGCCAACAATGCATCCACGACCCACGCTTGTTGATTGCAATACACTGTTGGGAAGCCCTGCATTCTGAATATTTATCACCTGTATTCGGTTCAGGTCTGTTCACTTTGTGCAGGGATGTCCATGTCAACTGTCCATCACCCCTATCTCTAATGTTTTGTCTACTGATTGTATATACCAATTTAAATTAGCAATTCCTCTTCAATTAACAAAAAGTAAACTTGATTTTCATAATGATCCCACTACACTGCAGCATGTTTGCCCTTTTACAACAGTTATTAAATGACATGTGCCATGATACTTAATTGACCATGCCCTAGATGCAAAAGAGCAAACTCCAGCATTCTACTCACTAGAAGTCAGATAAGTATCAGCTCAAACTGATGACAAATCTGGGCCTTGCCATGAAAACCAACCAATCATTTTCTACATCTTAAATTTTGATTCTTTTGTAATTCACTTATTTTTTGAAACAACAAAGCATTTACCAATTTTCCCATAGCAAGTGAACTCAAATTCACATCACCTAAATTAAAAAAGCTGAATAACAGATTCCTACCAGTTGGCCAAAAACTTAAACTGAAATACATGACAGATGAAAAATGCACTTTTATAATGTACATACCAAACTTAAAATTACCAAAAGTTCTGATACTTACCCCTATCACAAAATAGATGTTCATCTCCATCTTTGTTTTTTACAAAAAGGGTTTTTAAATCTTCACGAGTATGATGCCAAGAAGAGATTTCTCGATTAACAACGCACATAATTTTACGACAGACATATTGGACGAAGTGGCCTGTGAAAATATTGTACAGAATTTTTAAAATAATATCAAAACAAAAATTCTGATTAAAAGAAAAGTACAGGTATCAGGTTTCTTATGGCACCTATAAAAAAACAGTATTGTTAAGGATTTTGGGAAAATTAGATTAGCAAAGGAAGTGGGGACTGCATTAATTTTGTGAACAATTAGGAGGCTCATAGCATCCCTAAACAAACTGAAATAAACCTAAAACTAGTTTGTCGTTGTCGGGGTGGAGCACAAGGGTGGTACATAGCGGAGGTAAAGGTCCTACATTTCAATTCAATAAACACATCAACTGACCTGCCAATGTAGGCAGGGTTCTTACTTTTTGCAGAAAGGGGAAGCCATTAATATTGTGAAGTGCAAAGGGCTTCGAAGAGACTTTACGGAAATTTTCAAGAGCAAAAAGACAGAGAATACAACTAATTTTAAGCGGGAACCACCAAAAGAAGACATGGACGTGGATTTCAAGCATAGTGTGTGTGACACTCTCATCCTAAGAGCCTAGAAACTATTGAAAAAGAAAGACATCATATTTTCTGAGAATAATGCCACAATTCCATTTATTTCCTTGGTTTGCTATTGGGAATACACCACCTCAAGTTTAAAGCTGCAGGTTAACATACCACAAAGGAACTTTTATTTGAGGTCCATTCCAACTCCCCACTACTGATCTGCTGCGGATACTTAAGTACAGTATAATATTATAAAGAACTGCGTAAGACCATGCTATCCCATTCATTGAGAGAAATTTAACAATGAAGAGAAGTGTTAGAAAAACTAATTATTTTTAATACACTTTGACTCTCCTGTGTGACTCATATCTAATACATGGTGTCCCACTCACTACCGAACATGGCATTTCTTTAATAATATTAACACCAATGAAAATATTGCAACAAAATTTGAAGTAGACTTACCTCATTTCGTGCTAAATGTTATGACATCACAACACGTGTTGGAAGTGGCCACCATTTGCGTCCAGAAAGCATTGAACCTGGCGCACCATATTGTGGAAAGTCCTTGGCAGTATGTCTGCCATCACTGCTTGAATTTCTTCGGCGATGTTTACTTTCAAGGCATCTATGGTTCGCGGTTTCTTTTGGTAAACTCTCCCTTTTAGATATCACCATAAAAATAATCAGGATGCGTCAGATCGGGCGAGCGCGGTGGCCATAGGCCCTTCAAAATGACGCAGTCTCCAAAAAAGGACTGAATTTCGGCCATACTGGTGTGTGATGTCACTCCATCATGCTGGTAATATCCAATGGAGAGTTCTTTGTCATCCAATTGATTTACAAAGGTGTTGAAGATTTCCATATATGCAGCTTTGTGATGGTTGTATCGAAGAAGATGGGACCAATTATGCGGCGCCGGGTCATCCCACAACTAACACCAATTTTCTGTGAATGATGGGGTTCTTCATGTTTCACGTTGGAATTTTTACTGGCCCAAATATGGGAATTTTGAGAATAGACGTATCCAGACAGGTGAAACCAAGCCTCGTCTGAGAACAACGTGTAGTCCAGAATGCCCGGATTTTCCTGAAGAAATGTCTGAAACCATCGACAGTATGTCATTCGTTTCATATGGTCAGGCTCTTTCAGTTCGTGGACCACGGAGATACGGTACGCATAAAGCTTCGCTTTTTTCACAGCATGTTGACAAGTGCTTTTGGACAACCCTGTTTTCTGTGACAGTCAGCAAAGTGACTTCCCGGGAGACGCAAGTAGTTGGCCTTTTACATTTTGGATCGTTTCCTCATACATTTGTGGATGGCTTCCTGCATGGTTGTCTAATAGTCCCCTTAGTTTCCAATTTCTTCGACAATGCCCAAATGGTGGACTTGCTTGGCGGATGTCTGCCTGTAAACCTCTCCAGGAATTGCTGCTGATAAGACTTTATCGATTCTGTTTTCTAATAAGTGCGAACAATAAACACTCACTCCTTAAGAGTATACCAATACATTTTCACACGTACGCGGACAGCCACGAGCACTCACTATCAACAACTGTATTGTGTAGAAACGCTCAGCGAAATGGCACAACAAAGCAGCAGAGTAGCACGTCCGGCTGGTTCGCAGACTACTCCTCAGTGGCACCACACTTAGGAATGTGTCTGCCACTAAGGCACACTCCGGCTGGCTGGCGGACAGCACCGGGTTCAATGCTGTCTGGACACAAATGGTGACCACTTCCAGCACATGTTGTGATGCCATCACATTTAGCATGAAATGAGGCAAGTCCACTTCCAATGAGGCAAGTCCACTTCCAATTTTGTTGCAATATCTTCATTGGTGCTAATATTATTAAAGAAATGCTTGGATCGGTAGCGAGTGGGACACCCTGTATCACAGATGAAAGCAGTGTCTCTGCATGGAATATGATACACTAAATAAATGGCTATCATCAGCACTGCTTCCTTGCTGTACTCGTGTAATTCTTCCTCCTAATGTGTAAAAAATCTTCAGATTTCGACTTAACAAGTAAGAGGGTGTAACAGGGTAACATAGCTAACAGGGCAAGGGGAGGTGAGTTGCATTCAGCCTGTGGTTGACACCTACAGTGGTTTATGTGTTTGTAAAGAGGAAGACACCTCTCCAACTTCATGTGCGAGGAAATGTGCAACGATGAAGCAAATGCAACTTTGTGTTTTTCTAGCAGGCTCACTGATTACACATGCTTGCAAAATTTAGTCACTGAAAATGATCTGCACGTTTTTTGGCTAATTCTAAAGGTATTTGGTGTGCTGATTAAAAAAATAACTACAATTTTTCTCTAAGATGTAAGGATTTTTCACAAAATGGATGTGAAGATACGAGGAAAATGGCCTATTCACGCGTATTCTGAAGAAAATAGTTTACTTTTATTACATGAAGTTAAGAAATATTTTTATGTGCAAAAAATGTTACAAAAAACATTTTAAAATGTTATGTTTACAAGTTGTTATATTGCCTTTTTCTTTTACCTTCAAAGCTTCATTTAGTACTTTTTTTTTCTACACACAGCTTGCAAATCCACAATTCGTACACTTTTTTTGGGGGGGGGGGGGGGATTCAGACTGTCCAGGCCTTTTCCAGGACATATACAAAAAAATTCCAGGATGATTATTATGCTTTACGGTATCAGGGTCAAATTATTTTAAAGCAATTTTGGTTTTAAGTAATAAAAATGATGATAGATGTAAATGGATTAGTGTGCTTTTTTACTCATTACATTCCTTTTTAATGTTTTTAATTGGAGAATTGCCCAATAATGCAAAACTGAATCATGGTGGTTCAATTACCATTAGGCCTATTTCAGAAAATCCTTTCCCTCGATCTGAAAATGATTAATTCATCTCTATTCTGCACTATCTTCCCTTGTAATCAGTCTATTATTGATAAAAGTTGAAATGCTCATAAAACAAATCAAGGGCAGATCCAGAATTTAAGAATGGGGAAGGCACACGTCTAATCAGTTAAAATAAGAAATATTGAAGGAAACATGATATAAGTCTAGGCCTGCAGAAGAATTGAAAATAATGGAAAAGTTGGAAATAGGTGAAAAATATTGTTCATGGAAAAAGCTATGGAAAAATAATTTTTCAAATTCGTCTCCCGGAAGACAAGATAGCGAAAAAAAAAGTTTCGACCTTTAAGCCCCTAGTGAGAAATCTTTGCATCATTTAAAGACGATAATGATTCACATCTCTACTGTAGTGAATGGCATACAGTAAATAAGAAATTTCTCAATAGGGTTTTTAGTAGTGGCAATACTGCAAAACTGAAGTACAGAAACAGTACCTAGCAACAGAACTGTGAACTACAAAATTTCTCATATACTAACCTAAAGTGTTCTACAAGGTAAGTGGCATCTGGTGTTGAAATATTTTTTAAATCACACATGTCTGTAGAAACAGAGATATTGAAAAAACATTAAAAATTGGTGACCTGTAGTGGCAAAATTGTGCATTATTTTGGGAAGAAAATATGCACACAGAGTTTGCTAGTTAGTAGTATCTAAGAAAGAAGTTTTTCAATCAGATTTTTTGTCCTACAGATATTCCTGTAAAAGGGAACATGAACTTAAGCCCTCTTAAGAAAAATTTGAAATTATATGAGAAACATTTCGCAGCAGAAACACTCTCCTCCACGGAAGAGTTTTTCAAATCAGACTCTTAGAAGCATGACATCAACAAAAATAAAATATACATTCACATCCCCTGGCAGAAAAACTGTGCATTATTTTAAGACAAAAGTAGTATTCTCAAAAGGTTGTTATGATGTGAGCAGTATCGGTCCACGAAAAAAAAAAAAAAAAATTCAATCGAGTTTTCAAGAGCTCGGATTTTGCTGCAAATATATTGAAGCGGAAATAAACACTTACGCCCTGGTGGCCAAACTATTATTTACCAACTATTAAAAATTATATTTAAAACATTTCCCATCAGGAGCTTTATCCGATACAGGAAGAATTTTTCAAATTGGAGTTTTAGAAGTAGACATATTGGGGAAACAGCAATCTGACTTTATGCCCAATAGTGGAAGGTCAATGAATTACTTGACAATTTTGAAGATATATGAGAAACATTTTGCACCCGACGATGAAGGAATTTTTAAAATCGGTCTCTTAGAAGCAGAGATATAGACAAAAATAAGAAATACATGTACACTCCTGGCGGAGAAATCATGCATTATTTTAAGAAAATATTCCGAAAAGGTTTATCGGCGTGAGTGGTGCTGGTCCATGAAAGAATTTTTTTCAATTGAGATTTTAAAAGTGTAGACTTTGCTGCAAATACATCAGAAGCAGAAATTAACATTTACGCCCCCTGCTGGCCAAACCATTCTTTACCAAAAATTAGAAAGTACATGCAAACATTTCCTATCAGGAGCTGTATCCGGTTCAGAAAGACTTTTTCAAATCCGAGTTTTAGAAGCAGAGAAATCTTGTAAAACGTGATTTACTTCTACGCCTTCTAGCGGAAAATCTTTATGTAACTTGAAAAAGTGACTATACCTAAAATAGTCTTCGACATAAATGGAATCGAAAGGTAAAAGAATTTTTCCAATCAGACATTTAGAAGCAAATATATGAAATAAAATATATTTTGAATTCGATATCATCTGCATTTACGCCCTCTAGCAGCAAAATTGTTCACCGTAAAAAAAAAATAGAGTGCAAAGATCCTCATTAGCACATTTTAAGCTTCCCAATGCAGAAAAAAATTCAGATCAGACTAATAGTTGCAGAGATATGGTGTCCACAGATGGACGTACGTAGGGACAGACTGATAAACATAAGCACCAGGTGGACAAACTGATAACATAAGCACGATCTTTTTTACAAAAGACGTGCTAAAAAAGATGTAGGACTGATTTTCTGAAAGAAATTCAAACATTTTTAAGCACTAATATCAAATTTCAAGGCTTTTCAAGACAGCTTAAAAAAGTTTTTCCAGGATATTCCAGGCCTTGAAAACGTTATGATTTTCAATGACTTCCCAGGTTTTCAAGCACCCTGTGAGTCTTCTCTGTGCAGCATTCAACTACAAGTTTGCCATCACATTGACTTCCATCCTCCCTTGTATTGTTGTTCTATTTGAATTATGTCTTGGTGGAAAGTGTCTCGTTGTTCCTAACTAACGGCTCCAGGGAGGTAGTCCAAGTGAGCATTCAGGAACTGCACCTTCAAGCTCATTGAACAACCTAATGCTTCGGAATTTTTCTAGCACGTTTCCTACAGTGTCTCCCACTCTTTTTCTCCCACAAAATATAAAGCCTTTTTAAGGATTTTACCAATCTCACAAGCAATAATGGCATGAGCACAAATATATTTGGGATATGCAAAATTTTCCACCGCCCCCACTAGCGGGCGCTGTAGGGGTCTAACCGGCCAGCGACCCGTGCTGTCAGTTCGTACATGAAGCCAAGCATGGTGGTCGATAAAGTTCATTTGCGGCACTGTTTGTCATACATGTTTAATTTAGGGAAAAGTGTGAGTGAAGCATACAGTTCAATATGTCGAGCATGTGGCGAAACGGTTATGGGTGAGCAGATGTGTTAAGAATGGTTTGCTAGGTTTAAGAAAAGTGATCTAAGCTTGCAAGACAAGCCACGTGCAGGTAGACCGCAGGAACTCGCAGACGAGGAGCTGGAATCGCTGTTGCAAGAGGACACCACACAACTGGCGAAACGTTTTAAAGTGGCTCAATTGATGGTGATATGGCGTCTACAGGCCTTGGGGAAGATCCAGAAGATTGTTAAGTGGGTTTCACATACTTTAACAGAGCGTAATATTGGTCAACAATTGGGCATCTGCATGTTGTTGCTAAAGAGGTTTCAAGGGAAGAATTTCTTGTAGAAGATTGTCACTGGGGATGAAAAATGGGTCTATCGCAATAACCCTGTACGCAAGCGATCCTGGGTCAACCCAGGCCAGCCATTAACATCCACTGCAAAACAGGATATCCATGGGTAAAAGGTGTTGCTGTGTGTGTGGTGCGATATGCATGGAGTGCTGTACTTCGAACTGTTGAAACCGGGCAAAACAATAACTGCATAATGATATAGCGATCAGTTGATGAAACTGAAAGCCGCAATCAAGCAAAAATGCCCATGGACAGGTAGAGGACGCCACCAGGTTACATGATAATGCCAGACCACATGTTGGTGCCACCATGAAATCAACGCTTGAACAAGTTACACTGGGAGGCTTTACCGCATCCGGCTTACTCCCCCAACATTGCACCCTCATACTTTCATCTGTTTTACTCTATGCAACAATCTCTAGCCCAACAGCAATTTACCACAGTTCCAGAGGTGGAAAATTCCGTCACTGTGTTCTTCAGCTCGAAACCTGAGTCCTACTCGTATCACAGGGGCATTCATTTGTTGCCTGAAAAATGGCAAAAGGTCAATTATGCTAGCAGCTAAAATTTCGTTGAATAAATGTGTACTGGTTTCCTGATTGTTCCTGTCTCCTTAAAACGGTGGAAACTTTTGCATACCTTTAATATTTTTACTAACGAATTAACTATGCAAACTGAAGTATGCTGGTGAAGTTAGCAATATTTTCCCAACATAATTTAAATTTGTGAATGAAACAGATTAAAATGTGTGCAGTTTAAAAGACGGTTCTGCTGGTCAAACCAGTTTTCCTATCTGAGAGAATAATCACATATGCATTCAAGAATAGGATGTGAACTGAAAAACTGTGGTCAAAGTTATGAGTTAAAATTTGAATTTTGCCCATAATCGTTTTGGGGTTTAAATTATAAAACCAAAGTCAAAACAGGGTTGCCACTCATATTGGCTTTAAAAATTCCCGGAGTTTTCCAGATTTTCCTGAAGATAATTTTGCGGGGAATTTCAGGTAAAATTTACAGATTATGTATAACTCCATGATAATATAGATACTAAATGCCACATCTATAGTGCAATATATTCAATGCAAGAAAAACAAGTAAGATGACACTGAATTTTCGGGTGTAATGAGCATGTCTTTTGAATCCATTCAGACACAAATTAAATTTATCAAGGCTATTTCAAAATCAATGGAACCAGTATGTAAAACAATAGCATCTGACTGAAGAAAGAAGTTTTTCAATCAGGTTTTTAATCCTGCAGATGTTGCTGTAAACAGAATCCTGAACTTACGTCCTGTTTTGTTTTGTTTTTTTTAATTGGAGGTTTAATGACCACCGTCAGCAACTCATTGGGCTAAGGGCAGTCACCCGTCCCTAATTTAGGGCCACTGACACCAGGGAAGGGAGAGAGCCAGTCCCGTAAGACAAACACAACATCCATGCCTCACCGGGATTCGAAACTGGACCCATCTTGGACGAATGATCAGAAGCCATCGCTTAGACCACTGCAACAATGGGGCGGCATCCTCTGGTTGCAGACTTGTGCATTAAGAAAAATTTGAATTTATATGAGAAACATTTCGCAGCGGAAACGCTCTCCAACAAAGAAGGAGCTTTCCAAATCAGACTCTTAGAAGCAGAGATATGGACAAATATAAGATCTGCATCTACGCCCCTGGTGGGAGAAAAACATGCATTTTAGGAAGAAAGTATTCTTGAAAAGTTTTTCGATGTGAGCGGTATCAGTCCAAGAAAAAAAATTTAGTCGAGTTTTCAGGAGCTCAGATTTTGCTGCAAATACATCAGAAGCAGAAATTAAAACTTATACTCCCTGGTAGCCAAACCATTCTTTACAAAATATTGGAAATTTTTTGAAAAACATCTTCCATCAGGAGCTGTATGCGATATAGGAAGAATTTTTTAAATTGGAGTTTTAGAAACAGAAATATTGGGGAAACTCAATTTACCTTTGCGCCCCCTAGCAGAAAGTCTATGAATTGCTTGCAAATTTTGAAATTATTTAAAAAGCATGTCATACCAGAAACTCTATCCAATGAAGAAAGAATTTTACAAATCGGACCATTAAAAGCAGAGATGACAAAAATAAGATATACATCTATGCCCCAAAATAAGATATACATCCAACCATGCAATATTTTAACAAGAAAATATTCCGAAAAGGTTTATCAACGTGAGTGGCATCGGACCACGAACAAATTTTTTCAATCATGATTTAGAAGCTCAGATTTATATCAGAAGCAAAAATTAACACTAACGCCCCCTGGTGGCCAAAGTATTATTTACCAAAAATTAGAAATTATATGCAAAAGATTTTCCATCAGGAGCTGTATCCGCTGAAGAAAAGATTTTTCAAATTGAAGTTTTAGAAGAAGAGATATCGGGGAAAACATAATTTATTTTTATGCCTCCTAGTGGAAAATCTATGTGTAACTTGAGAAAGTAACTATACCTAAAATACTTTTTGACATAAATGGAATTGAAAGATAAAAGATTTTTTTCAATCAGATGTTTAGAAGCAAATATATGGAATAAAATGTATTTTGAATTCGACATCATCTGCATTTACGCCCTCTAGCGGCAAAATTGGAAATCGTTAAAAAAAAAAAACGAAATGAAGGATCATTATTCGCATATTTCAACCTTCCCAATGCAAAAAGAATTTTTCAAGTCAGACTAATAGTTGCAGAGATATGGTGTCTACAGACGGAAGGATGGACAAACCGATATAACATAAGCACGATCTTTTTTTACAAATGATGTGCTAAAAAAGCTATCACTGTACACTTGAATTATTTGCTGGCTTTTTTTTAACTGCTGGCTGAAATTTTCGATTTCCATTGCATACTCAACGTTTTCCGTCGTCTGTAGCGAACCGACGATTTCCACAGCATACTCAATGTTTTCAGTCGTCCGTAGCGGACAGATGATTTCCATAGTAACTACATAAAACCCTTAGTACTTGGAATCGCTGAATCTTTCTTCCCACTGTATGGTCTTATTCAGCATCAAGCGCAACTTGGTGCACACGGAGAATTTAGTGTGCCGAAGTACCGCCGATGACGGTTCTGGTGCGCAATGGCGCAAAATCTTCCTTTTGTAGCAAGATGGCGCAAGATTTTTGTTTTGGTGCACTCTGCCGCAGAATTCGCATCCCTGGTAACTGCATACGCATTATGCAAAGAATTATCAGTTCAATTTTCCCTGACTTTTCCAGGTTTTTGCAAAAATAATTATTTCTCCCGAGTTTTCCCTGATTTTTAGCCTTATTTTTGGATTCCCTGATTTTTCCCGGTTTCCCGGTCGGCTGGCAACCCTGCAAAATTACATGCAATTTGAATATACAAAAACGGGAAATACCAAAGTGAAAGATTAGTAGCATAAGATGGTGATGATGCTTGTTGGGTGGAATCTGCTGGATGTGCTTAATTTAGCCCATGGTCCTTCACTTTTTTCAGCAAATAACTTATCTCACACTATCCCATACTCTCGCACATGGGCTTTCAGCTGACAATAAACAATGTCATCATCAACATAGCCAACCAGCTGCAGAAGTTATAAGCACTATATCACAATTTCTGGATTTTGCACAGCCAAATATAAGTACTTTTTGCCATTTTTGTCAAAAAATAATGACTTCTAAGCAGCCTAAAAAAGAATTAATCACCTTTTAAGGACTCTTAAGGATTTATAAGACCTTTGACTATTTGCTCGTTGTTGGGACCTTTGTATTTACCCAAAAACTTTTTCACAAGTTCTTTAAAGGTATTCCAAGCCTCTCTTTTAACAGTTTACATTTTTGTTCCAAATGTACCATCTTTTAGGAGTTATGTGTCGGGTCCAACAAAAATGCTTTCTTTCAATTTGGCATCTGACAACTCCTGAAACTTTTAACACAGATACTTAAAACACTCTCCTTCTCTTGGCAAAGCTCTTACAAATTCCTTCGTAAGTCCAAGTTTGATAAGAGGAGGTAAGGTCTTTTGGGATCAATCAAACTTTCAGAGATAACATCCCCCCCCCCCCTGGTTTCAAAGCAGCCCTGTTTGGCCATTCTCTTTTGATCCAGTGTTGGCCCTTTGTTCGGCTGTCCCATTCACACAAAAAGTCTAGGCAGTACTTTAAGTTCACCACATCATCCATTTGTGAGTACTGTACTTCATATAACTTTCTTTGCTCAAACTAGTTTACTTTCTGCAGAGTGAACAAGGTCTAAAAGCAGGAATACCAACATCTGAAGGAAGTCATCATTAGTTCATCGCCCCTAGTTTCTCCGTAGGAAGCAAAGTTCCTGCATTAAAAGGCCGCTTTAAACGTGAAAATTCCAACAAATAGCATTCCTTGTACTGCTGCAAATTTTTTGTTTTTTTCGAACCACTGGAACTGGCAGTCACTGAAGCACACTTCATAACTACAGCAATGCACGTCACACCGCAACTAATCAACTTTCAAATTAACAAGAACAGAAAACATGGAATCAAGTCTGCTTCCAAGAGTTTACATTAGCTGAGGAGTCAGTTAAGGTTTTCCTGAAAGTTAATAGACATTGTACATTGCAAATGCCAAAGTCACATGATCATACAGAACGATCTCCGAAGCAACATTTCTGCTTGCTTGTCGGGCAGCCAACCATGCTTTCCAAGTGACAGCTTTGTGACGTTACTGCAGAAATCACTACATTTGACTCATGACCAAATTTTTGGGCTACAACCCAGCTAATTGTCTGGGTCTTTGCTGAAGTAGATGTTGCCAGTTGTATTATAACTACCTGCTGTCATCATTTCTTGTGATTCCTCCTTTCATTTTTAGTTTTCATTTGAAAAAAATGTTGCTGACGTTCAGTTAGTTTTGAAGTGTCTCAATATACAGGGTGCATGGGAAAGTTCCTTTAGCCTGAAATAACTTGCGAACGGAGAGAAGTACAGTTATGCGAGTGAGATAACGGCATAGTAAAACAACTACGTCCGATCGAATTCAACCGATAGCAGCACCCTAGTGGCGAAATGCGGAAGTTAGCCATTGCAAATCGAAAACGAAAAGAGATAGAGCAAAATTTCCAATTACAAAGTTGCAGAGCATCAATTAATTAGTACAAAACGACATTTGTTTCACATGGATAAGATTGTCGCCTGAATACCCTAAAATGTCCGAAATCGATGTGCGACCTTTTGACAGGAACTGGCATAGGTATGAGCAAATACACACAATTTATTGCATAAATGCATACTTATGTCAATACAGTTTGATGACGTCAGACAAAACAAAAAAGGCAAACTGGCGCACAGTGATAAAAAGTTAATATTGAGTATGTTCGAAGAGTTCGCCATTACCCATGATACACATTTGTATTCCTGAAAGTAACTCTGCATGCACATTCCTCAGCATGGAAGGTGTCACACTATTGCAAGCATCTGTAACATGACAACGTAGATCCAGCAGACTTGTAGGCGCTGTTGCATACACCTGATTTTTTACGTAACCCCAGAGGAAGAAATCCAACGGAGTGAGGTCAGGCGATCGTGGAGGCCATTCAACAGCACCACCATACCCGATGATTTGTTGCCCAAAACAATCTGTGAGAAAGCGTCGCACTGCTGCTGACTGGTGTGCAGGGGCACCGTCATGTTGGAACCACAAGGAACGTAGCGCGGACAGGAAAATGTCATCTAAAAATTCAGGTATGATATCCTGTAATAGTTTGAGGTATCTGTCCTTTTAATGTGCCTTCGTAGAACACAGGTCCCACTGAGCGGTTCTTCCAAATACCGAACCACACGTTAATGGACCAACACACTTGATGTCTGGTGGATCGTCCCCACGAAGGATTTTCCATCGCCCAGTAGTGAGCGTTGTGTCGATTTAGTAATCCGGTACGGTGGAACACTGCCTCATCTGACCAAAGAATGTTGGATAAAAAGTCTGAGTCACCTTCAACATAAATCAACGCCCAGTTACACCAATCAAATCAACGCTCATTGTCTCGTGGTAACAGTTCTTGCTGCGGAGTGACACGATAGGGATGTGCACCCTGAGCATTCAGTATTTGCCATACACTGCCCCGTGTTAAGCCGCTCGCCCTGCTGATATCTCTTGTACTGCTTTGTGGATGGGCTACTGCATATGCCAAAATATCCTCTGCCATTATATGCATACCTGCACCCACTGGTTTGCCAGAACGAGAACGACTTTTAGAGCTTCCTGTCTCCCTGAGCTGTCTCATTACACCACACTTGTATGTGACCCAGCTGGAAAACGAACGGCATATTCCTGTGCAGCTAGCACCGCGTTTCGTTGCCATTCGCCGTAAATAAGCACCATCTCACAATATTGGGAGTGAGTGAAGCCTGCCATTCTCACACAGCGTACGTAGACTTAAAGACCTAAACTTCTGAGGGTACATCTTGCTACTGATTTTTATATCATAGGTACGGTACAACGGCACAATCTACATTTGCATACGGCTACATTTTCGAAATGTGAATATGCAGATTCAAATCGTCGCGCATCGATTTCGGACATTTTAGGGTATTCAGGCGACAATTAATCTTATCCGTGTGAAACAAATGTCGTTTTGTACTAATTAATTGATGCTCTACAACTTTGTAATTGGAAATTTTGCTCTATCTCTTTTCGTTTTCGATTTGCAATGACTAACTTCTGCATTTCGCCGCTAGGGGTGCTGCTATTGGTTGCATTCGATCAGGCACAGTCGCTTTACTATACCGTTATCTCGCTTGTATAACTGTACCTCTCCATTCGCAAGTTATTTCATGCTAAAGGGACTTTCCTATGCACCCTGTATATATACACGATCAAGTCACTTTATTCTGACCACCAGCTAATATCCAGAGTAACCACCGTGTGCAGTATATAGACAGCAGCTAGACGGGCTAGGAGTGACTCAATAAGGTGCTGGAAGGTGTTCACAGGTATGTAGAGCCGTGCTGACTGCAGTGCATTTGACAGCTGCTGGAGGTTGCATGGTGGATGATCCATTGAGCGAACTACGTGATCAAGGTGGACCCACAGATGCTCGACTGGGTTTAAGTCTGGTAAATTAGGGGGCCAGAGAAGTATTTTGAAGTCTTCAACATTATCTTCTAAGCACTCGTGGACATTTCTAGCTGTGTGACACGTTGCATTGTCGTGTTGGAAGATCAAATCCGCCACAAAGAAGACAATCAGCACGTATGGGTGTATGTAGTCTGGAAGGATGGATTCATAACGAATTCAGTCCTTACTGCCTTCCACAGGTATGAGTGGACCCAGAGAATGCCACGAAAACATTCCTTTTCTGCCGATGCACCTTCGTTAGCATAGGTGCAGTGACCATTCGTCTGCATCGGAGCCCCATATGCAGCAGCATCGGAGCCCCATATGCAGCAGGGTTCGCTAAACTGTCAGGGTTTGCTCAACTATCAGGTTCACTGAACACTTACGGTAGCCCCCTGGTTCATTTGGCCAGTGAGTTGCTCCACTGCAGCGTGTCAATCGGCTCTCACGCACCTTCGAAGCCGGAGTTCACCTCTCACATCTATGGCATACGGTGCTCCGCAGTTTCCACTTGCCTTTTTTCGCAATGGTGCTATTGCTCCAATCAGATGCACTTTAACCACAGCAGCACGTGAACAGTTCATAAACTGCTGTTTCAGAAATACTGCCACCCTTGGCCCGAAAGCCGATAATAATCCCTTTTTGGAAAATATGATAAATTGCTCCTTTTATCCATGACAGGAATGAGTGATATCTTTTCAGACTGCCTATAGCACACCTTATATACCCTCCAAGCCAGCTCATGACACGTGCCTTCTTTCATTGGCTATGCGCTGTTGACGTCAAAAGTAGGAGGTGATCACAATAACGTGACTTGACCGTGTATAATGCCTAATTTCTTGATCTTGTCTGTCTGGTCCTGGACATTCTATAGAATAGGGCTCTCCAAAAACAACTGGATGCTAACAGCATCTTTTGCAAACACAAAATAGGGCTGAAAATAACATACATAGTAGGAACCATAATAAACAATCAGAGGTAGATAATTAGAATGCTGAGAGAATTGAGCAGCAACATGTAACTGAAATAAAGATGTGAAGAAAATAGAGAATCGTGCTGAAGTTATGTAAAAGTTAAATTTCACATGGAAGCTTTTAAACTATGTTTTTAGTTCTTCTTCAGCCAGAGTTTGGGTGGAAAAACTGAATTTTCAGGCTAACTATACCATTAATTTCATATAGGAGCATTTAAGTTTATACACAGTTTTTAATCCACACTTTGGTTGAAGAAGAACTAAAGGTATAATTTCAAAGCTTCCATGTGAATTTTAACTTTTAAGTAACTTAAGGGTGATTCTCTCTTTTCTTCACTTCCTTAATTAGAATGCATTTATGAAAAAAGTTGATCTCTATAAAATTCCATTAAAATATTTAAAAGAAGTTTCTTGGACTTAAAGTTTTGAGGAAGCCATGCACTTGCAGTTACTGCTATGATTTTATGTGAAATCTTAATTCTTTTATTCACCTATTCTGACACAGATGCAAGCATTCTTAATTATGCTATCAAACTCAATGTCCTCCTAGATCTCTGACTACATGAGCTGTAATTTGGTATATCACTGTTCTAAATCAATGAACCTTTAATTTCATATAGGAAACCTCTCAACACCTAAATACACTGCTGGACAATTGCTAAGGACGGATCATAAATGGCTATATAGCGCATAAAAAAGTAAGTGTGGTTGGATGCCAAGTGAAATAAAATAATGTCAGAATGCCAGGACATTACAAGAAAGACGATTTATTGTGCTCTGAAATCCAGAAGGCTTTGGAACGTGTTCAAGGGACAAACAGGCCATTTTGCGCAGAATATGTAAACGTGAAAAAAATGCAATTACCGTCCGCAGGCGTTCCGGCGTAAGATGTCAATACGGGATATGGCCACCATGGAGGGCGATGCAAGATTCCACACGTCGTGTCATGCTTTGCACAACATTATCAAGCAGCTGTTGGGGTAATTTATCCCATTCCTCTGTCAGTGCACGGATGAGGGTGTCCTTGTTTATTGGAGGGCATTGGCGACCAGCAAGACTCCTCCCCAAAGCATCCCACACATTTTCAATGGGATTCAGATCTGGAGAACGTGCTGGCCATACAAGGCAATGAATATCCTTTCTCTCAAGACACTCCTGGACAGCGACTGTTTGATGACATGTTGCGTTGTCGTCCATGAAGATGAATCTATCACCGACAGCACCACGGAACATGCGAACATGAGGTAGCAGAACATCATTAATGTATCGTTGGCCAGTCATAGTCCCAGTTGGAAGCACATAGAGGGACGTACGGCCATTGATCATGATGCTAGCCCATACCATGACACTACATGTCTGATATCGGTCCCTTTCCTGTATGTTTGCTGGACAATATGCAATACCACAATCACGCCAGATCAGTTGACGTTGACAATCAGACGATAGACTGTATCTACTCTCATCTGAGAAGAGGACAGCAGACCAGTCGTTATCAGTCCAATTGCGATGTTGATGGCACCATTGCAAACGGGCGGTACGGTGACGTCTGGACAATGGGATGCACACAACAGGACGGCGGGCGTATAGTCCTCCTTCATGCAAACGTCTGGCGACAGTTTTTCGGGAGATCCGCTTGCCAGTAGCAGCCATAAACTGATTTGCTACCTCACTAGCTGTGCTGCGCCGGTGTCTTTTTGTTGATAGCACTATGTACCGATCTTCTGCAGGTGTCGTACTGCGAACACGACCTCCCCCGTGATGTTTGCTACACTCTCCATTTGTTTGAAATGATTTCCAAAGCCTTGAAACAACACTGTGGCTGACGTCGAACTCCCTGGCAACATCTGTTATTTTTCGCCCTTCTTCAATCTTGCCAATAATACGGCCATGCGTAAAATCATCTAGGTGATGTCTGGAAGACATACTGAAAATTGCAAGTTCGTCAATTGATTCTTTCCCTTTCAACTTTGCGTTTGAACAACAACGGTCAATACGCGTCAAATCCTTTATATCTCTTATCAGCGCTATGACGTCACGAACAAGTTCGGCAATCCAAAATTTCCATACGCACAACACGTCTTACTGTATCCCGCACTTATGCTAATTTCCACATTTTCCTGCTTTCCATTTTATGGTTGCTATCGTTGCTACTGTCATCCGTCCTTAGCAATTGTCCGGCAGTGTATAATCTTTGTAGGAAGCACATAAGATAGGGCAGCAGTTTTCCACTATTTTTCAGTCACTACAGCTGAACTGAAGGTGGGCTTGGCTGAATGAAGTGGTAACCTCTAAACTTTACCAGTTATATTTTCACCACAATATGTACTGGGAATAGTTTCTTTGACATACACCGAGTGATAACTGAATTACGACCACCCCTATCAAAATTGGATGTGGCCTGTTGCCTACATGGTTTCCCAGAGGGTGCAGTTGGTCAACATACAAAGCATATATAAGGTGTGAGTGGAGCAGTAGGTAGTAAAATTTGGAGCATGATTGGTAAACAAAAGGATTTATCAGAGTTTGAGGAAGGACAGATTGTAGGAGCTCGGAGAGCGGGTGCTTTGATTTCCCAAATGGCTGCACTGGTAGATTGTTTGCGAGCCACTGTAGTTAAAGTGTATTAAAACTGACATGAAAATTATCAAACAATGACCACGAGGTAAAACTGCACAGCACAGCGAAAGGCTGGTGTGAGAGCTGAGCACCAGGTCCTACGACTCGTATAGGTCAACAAAAGCAGCACGGTTCAACAGTTGATGACCCAATAAAACGGAGGTCAACCAAAAACAGTATTTGTCATGACATGTGCCACACGTATGGGCTACAACAGCCGACGAATGGCATCCTCTCCTGATAACGGTTCATTGGCGTAAAAGACTTGCCTGGTGCAAAAGATCATGTAAGTTGGACGTTGGATGACTGGTAAAAAAGTGTGCTGGTCTGACAAGTCATGTTTTTTACTCCACTTCATGGATGGGTGTCTATGTATTTGGCATAAGTAACATAAGGCATTCGATCTATCCTTACCCTTTAACCAGCTGGAACGAATTAACTTGGGGTCAGTAAAATGGTTTGAAATCAGCTTGAAAGAATATATATATACTGCTCACTAGAAAGCGTTTTTCCGTTAGGTTTGTCATTCAAAGTGGACATTTACGGGGAATGATTTTCTTTAATCCTTCCTAACATATCACCTTTTCCCCCGAAAATACTACAAAAATGGCAAAGAACCTAAGAAAGCAGAGAAAAGATATTTGAGCAACTTGTTTCTACTCAGGGACATGATGTCTGTCAGGGGACTAGCCCTTCCCAATCATTCATTGGGTCATGGAGCAGAGAATAAAGCACTATAAGGAAATCAGACTATAAGACCAGGGACCATAAGGAAGCACTTACTACTGGCGACAGATATATAGGCGATTCTGCTGAGATGAGAGAGGGAAAGGAATAGTTTTGCTATAGGTTTCGTATAACCTGGCATCAACAGTTCTGTTTGAGGAGGGCAAAAAATTTGGGGCACCATTTGGTTCAGATACATCGTCCGCTTAAAGTCTACACAGTGGGAGCCAGTGGAGGCGGTTGTATGATGTGAGGCATGTTTACCTGGTAGGAACTTGGACCCCTGATGCATGCGGAGCAACACATGCCTGGTCCCACTATCGTGAATTTCTTGCAGACACCCAGCAACGTTGCACTTTTTCCCGAATGGTGGTGACAGTGCCTTCCAAATTGAACACAGTTCGAACTTCCAAGCATATTGATTGGTCTCCAAACTCCCCCAATATCAATCCCATAGAGCACTTGTGGGACACTATGGAATGGCAGATCAGGCATATGGATACACCAATCACCTTCATTGAAGGTCACATTACACACAACTTGGTTGGGCACACCTCTCAAATGCATCCGGCATCTTTTTTTTTTTTTTTTTTTTTTTGATTGGAGGTTTAACGACCACCGTGAGCAACTCAATGGGCTATAAGCAGTCGCCCGTCCCTAATTCAGGGTCACTGGTTCCAGGGAAGGGAGAGAGCCAGTGCCGTAAGACAAACACAACATCCATGCCTGACCGGGATTCGAACCCGGACCCCTTACGGACGAATGATCAGAGGCTAACGCCTTAGACCACTGCGCCACCGGGGCGGCTTCCGGCATCTTATTCAATCGATGCTACATCAGACAGATAGCTGCTGTACTGAGGGGAGAAAGGAAGACCTACGAAGTATTAGGTAGGTGGTCATAATTCAGTGATCACTTGGTGTACTTCTGTTACATACAGAGCAATAAGAACTCATATTCAAAGTTAAGCCTAAGGAAACATTTTTATTTAGCAAAAAATGCTGCACAGAAATGTTTCTATGATAAATTATGAATGTTAGCAGCACTGCTGTATTGCAATTCATCTCTTCCACTGAAACTATTCATTTTGGTTCCAACTCTGAAATAAAATTATTTTGTGGCTGAAAACACACAAATTTAAGTGGAAGAATACTAGATGAATTTGGGTAATAAAATATCACTACTACTGCACAGCATAACTACAGGAATGTAGAAAGTACACTAATTTACATCACTGATCTAAAAACAGTAAGACAAAGATTATTAAAAATAGCCACAAAATAAGAATTACAAATGTGGAAATAAAAGTTAAGTTCTTACCAACAACAATGTTATTCCTAAATCCCACTTTATTAAGTTGGAATATTAAGTGGCAAGAGTACTTGACATCTGAGCTGAAAAAAATTATTCATGTGTCAAAGCATTAACACTTTGAAAACAAAACAGTACACAAATTTTACACTACCAAAAACTATACTATATTCAAATTAGTTAACTTTTTTATGGGATTTATCTAGGTAAATTCTTAAAATTTCTGCAAATTTTCGGAGAGAACTCCTCTCCTTCGTCAGGCAGTCTTTCGTTCAATCTCCGTCACGGTTTTCGGTTACGGTTAACCTTGATGGTTATGGTGATTTTGCAAAATGTCTAGCCAGATGTTAGGCAGCGAAAATCCTTTACAATCATTAATGATGAAGTTCTGGTATTTTCCAATTTCAAGTCCCTCTTTCAATTTTGGCTTCAGGAAGTTGGATTAACCGTCCAATGACAGTCAAAGAGTCCCAGTCCATGCGGTGTCCTGTTTCTCTAATGTGTCTGTTTAATCCTGTCCTGTTTGAACAATTTTTTATTGCTACCTTGTGCTCAGTGATGTGAGTTTCCAGCCTACGATCTGTTTCTCCTATGTATTATTTTCCACAGCTGCAGGTTACTTTATAAATTACTCCTTGCATTTTTAACAAGTTTTCTTCTTTTTGAATCAAGCTGGGACAAAAAAAATTAAGTTTGTTGTCTAAAGTGGGAGCTAATCTAACACCATATTTACTGCTTATTCTCTTTAAAGATTCAAACAAACCTTTTTGATATGTAATTTTTCTTGTGAACCTAAACTCCTGCTTGTTTGTATTTTTTTTTTTTTTTTTTTTACCTTGCTTGTATATTTTTTTGTAAGAGGGACTTGAAATTGGAAAATACCAGAACTTCATCATTAATGACTGTAAAGGATTTTCGCTGCCTAACATCTGGCAAGACATTTTGCAAAATCACTGTAACCGAAGACCGTGACGGAGATTGAGCGAAAGACTGCCTGACGAAGGAGAGGAGTTCTCTCCGAAAATTTGCAGAAATTTTAAGAATTTACTTAGATAAATCCCATAAAAAAGTTAACTAATTTGAATATAATAATCTAAGAAGCCACATTACAAAGATGAGTTTGATTTACTATATACTATGTTAATCTTAGTATATAGTAAATCAAACTCATCTTTGTAATGTGGCTTCTTAGATTATTATATTCAAATTAGTTAACTTTTTTATGGGAATTTACTATATACTATGTTAATCTTGGGATGTAAGGTCAGGTGACGCGTAACATTGCAGCCTCTCCTTGACAAATGTCAACCCCGCCTTCTCGTGGTACATCCTGTTCCCACTAAAGGGGCTCTGACGACCGCCAATAGCGGTATAACTATACCATCGGGATTAGAGGAAATGCTATCCCACACTCACCAACCCGCTTGGCCAGCGTAGTGAGCTATGGCCAAACTCCTCCAAAATGACTCCACAACTTAAATCTTGGCCCTCAGTCTCCGGCAGCTGGAATGTACCTGGCCAAGGCAGCGGCCAGTGCGACATGAAGGCAGAGGGTGCTAAGAATCCCCGGAGGACCGGACTAGGCTGCCATCTGATGCTGACCTTGGCTACGTACAACGGACGCTCCCTATCTTCTGATTCAAGGCTTCTTGAATTGGAAGAGGAACTACAAAAGATCAAGTGGGACATCGTCGGGCTAAGTGAGGTAAGGAGAAAAGGAGAAGATCTCATTGAACTGAAAAGTGGACATCTCTTCTACTATCGTGGGACAGATACTGGCAGAACTAGTGGTGTTGGATTTATAATAAACAAGAAACTGAAGGATAAAGTTGTAGAAGTTGAAAGTTCCTCTGACAGAGCTGCACGACTCGTTATCCAACTCTCGAGAAGATACCAGGCTCAGATTATTCAAACTTATGCACCCACCACAAGTCATGCTGAAGAAGAAATTGAAGAATTTTATGAGGAAATTCGTGATCTAAATAATAAAGGTAAGCAGCACTTGAAGATAATTATGGGAGATTTCAATGCAAAAATAGGGCAACGGCAACAGAATGAAACTTCAGTAGGTAAATTCGGTCACGGCAACAGAAACCAGCGTGGAAATACTCTCGTAGAGTTTGCAGAGGCAGAAGGGTTTTTCATCTTGAACTCCTTTTTCAAGAAAAAGCCACACAGGAAATGGACATGGAGACATCCAAATGGGACGACAAGTGAAATTGATTTTATTATGTGTAACAAAAAATTCATCATAGAAGACTGCAGTGTGCTAAACAAGTTCAACACAGGCAGTGACCATAGATTGGTGAGATGTAAGATGCACCTCAACACTAAACTCGAACGTGGCAAGCTCATAAGACAAACAAAATGTATTGACATAACCAACCTTAAAAAACACCTAATACCTTCAAATTGGAACTGAAGAACAAATTCTCTGCTTTAGAAGGCCTAACATCGGAAGAAGTGGATATTTCAGAAGTTAACAGAAAAGTAACCAAAGCTCTTATGGAAACAGCAACAAAATTAGCTGGGTCTAAGAACAAATTGCATGTGAACAAATTATCAGGAAAAACCAAAATGTTGATGCAAAAAAGAAGAGTGATGAGGACAACTAAAGAAGATGTGACTTCCAAAGTGGAATATATAGAGCTATGCAAGACAGTACGAAAAAGTATCACTGAAGACGTAAGGAAATTCAACTGTGAACTAGTAAGGAAAGCAATTGAAAACAACCAAAGCCTAAAGATAGCAAAGGGACATCTCAGTAAGGGGAAAAACAGATTATGGCACTGAGAAAAGAAGATGGTTCTGTAACAAGAAATAGAGGAGAAATTTTGACAAGAGTGAAAGATTTCTACTCCAAATTATATGAAAGGGATGATACATGTACTCCAGACATCATGAAAGGTACCAGTACCAGAGTTCTTCCAGTCCTACCAGCAGAAGTTGCACATGCAATCAAGAACATGAAGCGGGGAAAAGCTCCAGGAGAAGATGGAATTACTATAGACATCATACAAGAAGCAAGTGGAGAAATCGAAACAGTACTCGCCCAAATTTTCACTCGATGCCTTAATGAAGGGAAAATTCCTGAGGATTGGAACAACGCTACAATGATCTTGCTACATAAAAAAGGTGACATTGAGGATCTCAGGAACTACAGACCTATCAGCCTCCTATCAGTGGTTTATAAAATCTTCACTAAAGTTCTTTCACACCGCTTGAAGGTGACACTGGACATGGCTCAACCGAGAGAACAAGCTGGATTCAGGAGTGGCTACAGCACAATAGATCATATCCACGTACTGAGAGAACTAATTGAAAGAGCGAGGGAATATGAGCTTCCATTGTGCATGGCTTTTATCGATTATGAAAAAGCCTTTGATTCGGTGAAACCATCAGCAGTTGCAATGGCTCTGAAATCCTGCGGTATTGAAGATGCATACATTAATATTATTAATAACATCTATGAAAATGCAAGTGCAAAGATTCGGCTGTTTGAAAATACAACACACATAAAAATTGGAAAAGGAGTGAGACAAGGTGACACCATATCTCCGAAGCTCTTTAATGCCACATTGGAAAATGTCTTTCAATCACTGAACTGGGAAAACAAAGGGATAAAGATTAATGGAGATTATCTAACCCACCTTCGTTTTGCTGATGACATAGTCATTTTTGCAACTACCCCATCAGAGCTACAGAGTTATGATCCAGGAACTTGCTGACAAGAGTAAAGAAGTGGGATTAAAAATGAACTTTCAGAAGACAAAAGTGATGTACAATGCTTTTACAAGAAATGAAGATTTATCGATTGATGGAGAAAAGCTGGAGATAACAGACACGTACGTTTATCTTGGACAGCAGATATCAAGTGAGGGTCACATTGGTGAAGAAATTAATCGGCGTACAAAACTTGCCTGGAGAGCTTTTGGAAGAAACAGCATAATTTTCAAGAGCAATATGCCATTATGTCTTAAAAGAAAAGTGTTTGATCAATGCATCCTTCCAGTGCTTACGTATGGTGCAGAGACGTGGACCTTAACTAAAAGAGACATACAAAGGCTGCAGACAACTCAAAGCAGCATGGAGAGGTGCATGCTTGGTGTAACCAGGAGAGATAAGAAGAGGAACACGTGGATCCGAAAAATGACAAGAGTGGAAGACATCATGATCAGAGTTAAATCCCTGAAATGGCAATGGGCTGGACATACTGCCAGAAGGACAGACCATCGATGGACAGCCGAAATTTTAGATTGGATTCCAAGGGACAGGAAAAGACCCAGAAGAAGACCACATGGAAGATGGGTGGATGAAATTCGAAAGTATGCGGGAGTGACATGGAGGAGACTGGCACAAGACAGACCGTTGTGGAGGAAACTTGGGGAGACCTTCGTCCAGCAGTGGATTGATAATGGTTGACAATGATGATGATGATGTTAATCTTACAAAGTTCCATTTATTATTTTTATTCAGAGACACCTTTACTTTCAAGTTATGTTTAGTTGAAGAATTTTCAAACTATCTAGTTAATCTTAAAAATTATAACTTCTACAAGCACTTAGGAGTTGTAGAGTGCAAAGTCAACAGCTGTAATCACAGGAACCTTTAAAACCAACAGGTTCCTATGATACCAACTGTGTTTTCTAACTAAATCACAACAAACGATAATATTCGTGTCACCAGTGACACCAATCTTGATAACAAATATTTTGTGCAACATTGACATTACCCCATACAGAAGTAGTAAAAGAATTGTGCACTTAATTGTTCAAACAGGCACACAAAAAATTACATTATTCAATTCAACCATGATATTTGGGAAAGATAAAAGAGCAAATGTGATAGCTAAGTCATATCATGGTTCATATGCTTTTTCAATCACAGAATTCCATGACTTTTCGATTGTTTTAAAGGACACATGATCGAAACGCTATTACTTAAAATATAGTGAAACCATAGGTCTGTTCAACCTGTAACCTACAACAAACAACTTACTACATGCTTGGGAAAATTTAATGCAGAATGTTGAAAATGATGTTCGCTGCAGCTAATAAGAAACTTAGAATCGCAGATAAATACTGAAGTACCAAAACTGTCAATGAAAAATTTAACCAGTTTAATTTCTACTAAACTTTTATATACAGTATACTACTGATTTTGAGAAAAATTTATTTTTCAACTTTGGCTTTAGTTTAATTATTGAAGCAAATTATGGAATTAAAAGAAACATAAAACTCGAAAATACATAAGTATGTGACATTACTCTTGAAATGTTTTCATATACCACATAATCAATACATAAAATACTGTTTATATTTAATTATTTTGAAATAATTCTTACATTGGAAATTTAACAATAAGGAAAGGTGAAACATTTATATAGGGATTGTTATTTCTTACACAAATATTCATGGGAGCAAGCATTTATGTTACATTTTATTTAGGGAAGGAATTTTCAACATAAAATTTATGCTGTAGCTATGTTTTACATTTGTACTCGCCAGCAAACAAAGTATGCACAACGATTTCCAACATGAAACAGAAAAGAATAATATGAAAACCTTAAATCCAAGGGCTGTGTGCAACTGCATTCATTATAGTGACAAAGGCAATTTATAACTGGGCATGATTAGAAAACTAATTGCAGATGATGGAAAGTGATTACTTAGCTCAGAAAATATTAAGAAACAACTAGATTTAAGTTTATGATATTAGAAAGTAATCCGATTTCATGGCAAGTATTTACATAAAGCATTCCATTAGCAAATTTCAGTAAAGGTCAAAATAACCCATAAAAAAAATTAAAAAATTAGCTACTTATTTCTACCACTGGCTAAAAATTATGTTACAAAAATTAACAAATGTCATACAAAAAGTTTCTTGTAGAAGGAAGGTATCCAAGACAAAAAGATTTTCAAATCAAACAGTTAAAAGAAGCGATATAGAAAAAAACATGATATAACTCTATGCCTTTTAGCAGAAGAATTTTACATAATGAAAAAGTTGAAAACAGGTGAAAAGTATTCTTCATGGCAAAAGCTATGCTAAGGAAAAATAACTTTTCAAATAGGTCTCCCAGAAGCAGCGATAGCAAGAAAAACATTTTGACCTTTACAATCCCTAGGGAGAAAGTTGTACATTATTTGAAGAGGATCTTCTTATTGCAGCAAAAATCTTATTTACTTCCCATCTTTATTATAACGAAATGCATACAGTAAAAACAGAAATTTCTTAATAGGGTTTTTAGAAGCAGAGATATAGCTGCAAGTGGAAGTAAACAAACACCACCTTGTGACAGAATTGTGAACCACAAACCTCCTCAAATACAAACCTAAAGTGCTCCATAAGGTAAATGGTATCTCATCTGTTGTTAAAAGATTTTTTTTAAATCGGACATTTATAAGTACATTTATTAAGAAAAATAGATTAAATATTTGTGCCCCCTAGTGGCAAAACTGTGCATTATTTTGGGAAGAAAATACACACAGTTTTCAGTTAGTAGTATCTGATTGAAAAATAATATTTTTCAATCGGATTTTAGTCCTGCAGATATTGCTGTAAATGGAAACGTGAACTTACGCTCTCTAGTGGCACACTTATGTGTTAAGAAAAATTTGAAATTATATGAGAAACACTTCGCACCGAAAATGTTCTCCAACAAACAAAGAATTTTTCAAATAGGACTCCTAAAAACAGAGATATCAACAAAAATAAAAAATATGTGTATGTCCCCGGGTGGAAAAACTATGTACTATTTTAAGCAGGAGGTATTCTCAAAAGGTTTCTCGAGGTGAGAGGTATCGGTTCATGGAAGAATTTTTTCAATCGAGTTTCCAGTTCAGATTCTGTTGCAAATACATCAGAAGCAAAAATAAATGCTTACGCCCCTGGTGGCTAAACCATTCTTTACCAAAAATGAGAAATTATATGCAAAACATTTCTCCTCAAAAGTATCCGATGCAGAAAGAATTTTTCAAATCGGACTTTTAGATACACAGAGATATCGGGGAAATCGTGATTTACCTTTACGCTGCCTAGCAGAAAATGTATGCATTATTTGAAAAAGGGACTAACTAAAATAGTCTTCGCTATAAATGTCATCAAAAGGAAAAAGAATTTTTTCAATCGGATATTTAAAAGCAAATATATGAAATAAAATGCATTTTAAATTTGATATGATCTCCATTTGAGCCGTCTAGCGGCAAAGTTGTGCATCGGAAAAAAACGGACTGCATGGTCATCATTCTTACATTTTAAGCTTTACAATACAAAAAGAATTTTACAAATCGAACTAATAGTTGCAGAGATATGGTCTCTCCGGCCTGACGGACAAAGTGATAACATATGAACGACGCTCAGTCCTTCTAACAGACAAGAAAACTAACAACACCCTTCCCCCCAGCATTTTGCACGGGGTAGGGAGGGAAATTTGTCAGACATAAGTTATGTCAGTAGAAAAATCCTCAATTACAAAACATCATGCAGGGACAAAAAGACAAGAATTTATAAAATTCCAGGACATGTAACAGAATTTTAGGACATTTCCAGGACAACATGGAATTCCAGGACTTTTCCAGGATGCGTATGAGCCATGTCATATGCCTCAGGAACCTTACATGTCCCTAACAAGCTGCATTGGACTGTCACAGGTGGATGTTGCTTCACAAGTGCAGAAGATGCCTCACCAACCTTGTTGTCAACCCTATCAAGTAGCTGGAACCAGTTGGACACAGTAGGACTGTCGGCTTATGTGAGCTTGGTTGGTCTAATGTCAGTATCACAGCACACAAAAACATACAACACAATGCTGAAACACTGTTTGAAACAAGGTTTGCAAGACAATAACCACAGTCATCACAGGACAGGTTGGGAGATATCAGCATTCATGGTTGGGGGATATCAGCATTCACTGGCAGGTAGATGTGTTCCACCAGCACTTACATTGACTGACACTGATAAACTATGGCTACTACCAAAGACATCCCCATCATGACCCTAGCCATTATTAGAAGAACAACCGAGGCATGGAAGCAGTCCAAGGCTCCACAGCATCATTAGCTTTTGACCACAAACTACTGCTGAATGTGGATCTCTTGGTATGTGAGTACAACTGCCTGGCAAAGGAATGGCAATATCTTTTGTTCAGCAATTAGTTTTAGTTCTGCCTGGGTGCTAATAATTATTGCATCCTATATCTGGGTCTAATGTAGACAGAATGTGAATCCAGTATTCCATGGTGAGCACCATACTATTTATCCACAGAGTGTCCTCATGTGGAATGTCATCAGTTATGGCAGCAGTTCACCTTTTGTACTAACAGGGAATGTGACAGCCCAGCAATATGTCAGTGATATGCTATGACCAATTGCATAACCATTTCTGGAGGAATCCCAAACAGCACCTTCCAGAAGGACAACTGACAAGTCAACCAAATGCTTCCTTGGCCAGCAAGATCTTACAAACTCTTGTTTACCTAGAATGTATGGGAAATCAAAAGTTGCTTACAAGCTACTCTTCAACCAGAATGACACACATCTGTGTCAAGGGACCAGGGGTTAAATGCCTCAGGACACCAACAGACATCTGTCCAAATAAACCGGCAGCAAAATGACAGTGTAAATTCATAAAACAGCAAATTTGTGCTTAAAAAGCGGCCCATAAATTCAAGACAGTTTGCAGGGAACAAGCGACTCCAACATCCCCCCCCCTAGTTTACCTCAAAAACTAATGCATGTTCCAATGGGAACCTTACAGTAAACATAGTAAGTGCCTACAGAAATGTACCTTTTCTTATTCCTTATATTACCTTTTTTATACATCGATCAATAGTACATGCATCTTTGCTTTTGATTAAGGCAAAATTTAAACTGAAAATTGTTACTTACATACATGAGACTGACCAAGGAACAAAAAAAGTTGAACTTTTTAATCCGGTAAAAAAAATCAAAACACGCAACAAGAAAGTGTGAATATAAAGTTGCACGAGCAAGATGGAATTGTTCCCTGTATTCCCAATATGAAATTACTGAATTCAAAACAAGAAGTGATTTTAAAAGACACTGCTTCAAACATCTCTCCTTCCTCCTCTTTCTTTTTTTTTTTTTTTTTTTTTTTTTTGTACTTGCTAGAACATCAGCTCAATTTTCCTCGTGTTGCTTTCTCCTCAGCAAGTTCCATGGCCATATTTGTCTTTTATCAACTCTGCAGCTGCACAGCAACCTTTGCTTAATTTTTCTTTCCGTTGATATAATTCCCTTCCTATTTCTTCACCACTTTTCTTTCCTCCGCCCCTTTTATTCCCTCAGATGACAATTTATCCATCATGCTGAAAGAACTTTCAGCCTGAGGACCACTAACGCACGATATCAAAGCTTTCGCGACTTTAGATAAATGGTGTGACTTTCAGAATATGAATACTTTTGAACACCATGCATCAATTTTAACAAATTTTCAAACTCACATTTCTGTTTTTTGAAAATTTCCCCACCCTTATCAAGCTTAAATGCAGACATTTATGGGGGAAAGTAACACTTAACAACAACACTGGATAGTGAGAACATCGCGGGAAGAAAAAAAAATGTGATTTCGCGAGAAATCTTTGTTCCGACCGACTTGCGTTTTTGGAAACTTCTTCCTCCATTTTTTGGTTGAAGTGCAGTATTTGTGGGATAAAAGGATATTTAAGAACAATACTGGGCAGAAGGAACATCGCGAGAGAAAAAATAAGATTACGAGAGAAATCTTCGCTGCATCTAACTTCCGTTTTCGAAAGTTTCGAAATACGGAATCCTGTAGTCAGACGAAAAACGAATCCCTCTCCCCCACCATTGCCCCCCAAAATTTCTGTTCAGTTGTGCATTGATCTCAAGAATGCCCAAAATGATAACGGAAATGGTGGATTTCTTCGAATCCACGGAAGAATCTCGTGCCTGAAGACTACAGGGAAATCTTCGCGCCATCTTAACTTCCGCTTTTGTAAATCGTTGCCCACAGTTTCATGCTGAAATACAAACATTTATGCAATAAAATTATATTTAATAACAATACTGGGAACAGGCAACATTGTGGGAAAAAGAGAAATTACGATTAAGGGAAAAATCGTCACATATTTTAACTTCAGTTTTCGAAAGTTTTGAAAAACAAAATACTATCCCCAGACGGAAAACGACCCCCCCCTTTCTTTTCAGTTCTGCATCGATCTCGAGAATGACCCAAATGATGACAAAAACGTGGAAGAATTTCATGTATGTACTTATTTTGTTCTTGCTGGAAATTGCACCATTTCCATGACCTCTACATTGTTTTCACGGCAGAGTGAGGATTGGCATTATTGTTTTTCAAATTTTAACTTCGCTGAAAATGCTTGGTTTTCCACTACTTTTTTGCTATATCAAGAAACAAGGGTGAACAATTTTCCCTTTGTTCAAAATAGGAACAACTTGCTGTCCAGTTGTTCGTTCCCAGTAAAATTGTTTTCCCTGCAGAATAAGAGAGTAGTAGCATTCTTGCACTTTAATTTTGCTTTAAATAAAAGAAGAAATGCTGGCTCTGACTTCTGATGTAGCAAGTAGTGTCTAAAAAGGGGGAAATGACACAGATTCCACCACAGAAGGGTTAAGTACCAGAAATTCAATTCCACTTAAGAAACAGGGGACTGGAGCAAAAATGCTTGTTTTTTATTGTTTGGTTTTAAGAAAATAAATACCATGAGAAACAGGAAACATGCGATGCATTAGGAAAAATTATTAAAAATTATGAAGTCGCTTTTTTAGTTTTACTGACAATCTTAAAAACGAGGAGCACCATCAAAAAACATTATAACATATACATAACAAAAAATAAGAATATAATGAAGGTGGAATAACAAAAAAAATGGAAATTTTTAAAAACATAACTGTACACAAATGCATAACACCAGAAAATTCACCTAGAGTCCAGCCACATGACTTGAGATTTGTCAGCAGTGATGCTTAGCGCTTCATGAAGGAATATAATTACAACCTACAAAAAAAATATTTTTATGGAATCACAACTAATGCCAAAATTTAAGTAATTCAAGAGATATTCTGAATTAACAGATGTACAAGGTGTGTCAAAACATTTCAGAAAACGCATGCTGAAATAAACATGCAAGTAACAAAAAAAAAACTCTCTTAACTCTCTTTACTGACCTTAAAAACAACCCCCTTACCCCAGATTCAATACACTTTTGGCATCATTCGTATAACTGCTGGAAGCTATGGCAAAAGCCCTCCTTTGTTACTGTCTGTAGCTGGGTCATCACATTTGCTGAAATGTATGCAAAACTCTTACCTTTCAGTGAAAGAAACAAAAAGTAGTCACATAGCAGCAGATCAGGTGAATAAAGTGGACAATTCAAAGCATCAACTCCTTATGATTACAAAATGTGGGACAAATCATAAACCCATCTTGTGCTTCTTCAACTCCTATTTTAAAATTGTATGGAGTGTTTTATGATTAATAAGCAGTTTCTCTTAGTGACCATTTGCTATGAGCTCATGCACTTTTTCAAGATTTCTGAAGGTAGCTGGCCTTCCAATTTTGGGGGGCATCTTCAATGAAGCCCCTTCCATCACAGAAACACTTGAATCAGTTAATTTTATACATTTCAAGGTTACTGCACTGCATGCATTTCTAACGCAGATATTACAAACTTCAAGTAGAATTTTATGTTGGTTCTTTGTTACAGTTTTGTCTGCTAACAGCGTGTGTGCACCTACATCAACTGCCATAACATCATGCTCTATGTGCCACACTCTTTTTTAACTCTGTGATGGACATGTTTGCTTATGTACTTTACTGCATCATGCAAGTTACCCAACCTTTCCTTTTACTTTATTGACACACCTTGTATATATAAAAATTTAAGGAAATTACAACAAACCTCTATAAATATTTCTGTCATGGACACACCATCTTTCAAGGAATTGACTTCGCAACAAAATTCTAAATCAAAATATAACTTTGAGAGACTATCTGAAACGACAAAGACATTTTGCAGGTAAGCATATAATACCCACAAAGAAAAAAATGTTTCAACAATCTTCTGTTTAAATAAAGTAAATTTACTACAAAGTGCTACACAGAAAAAGGCACTAATAATTAAATGGTTAATAATATTCCTAGAACAGGGCTTTGCAGTTGGTGTTACTTTGGATTCCATGAGCTAAAAGCAAGAATTCCACACAATGATCGAAAATAGCATTCAAGAACCAATTTGAATTTCATTCATAATGTTCTTTTGACACTACATCACCTATTTGTATATCATTAAAAATGTACAACACCTGATCAAGAGTAGATTAGTCTTGCTGAAGTGGTTAGATTACCAATTATTGAACTGCCCACGCATTCTAGAGTAATCGAAACTACAACCCCTCTATACACAGAACCGTATAGTTTCTGTTAACAAGAACTGAACATTGGCCTATAGGCAACTTTGCCCTAATTTTTTCAACTTTCACTTTTTCTGAGAACAACATATTGGTTGAATGTTAAAAGACGATGTGTCTTTTAATAATAATGTTCTCCCTGGAAAACCGCATTAGTCAGGTGGAATTTTTGCCTCCTCCAGCCACTTTCCTGCTAATCCATACAAGAGCCGGGGGGGGGGGTAGAACAGCTTTTCACCTAATTTCTGATTTTAATGACACACAAAAAAAAAAAATGGTGGAAAATGATAAGAAAATCAAGAGCATAAAATGTGTAATTATGATTTTTCATGTAAACACAAATGATACTCCAAACTAACAGCAGGGCTGCATAATCTTTTCATGCCTTTTTTTGAGAGGAAGTGAGACTCGCATACGACACAACTCTCTTTCCTCTCCCTTCAGAGTAACTTGACTGGTTAAAATACTTAATGTTCACTTTCAATAAAGCTACTTCTTCAGCTGAACCAGACAAGCATGAAAGTGCTCATGGCAGAAAAATGCTGAACTTTTCCCACAAAGGAATATGTAAAAATAAGTAACCTTTGAGCATTTATTTACTACCCTAAGCACCATATATGCATATATAAAAGCCACAAAATTGTCTAACAGTTCTTCAGGAATGAATAAGAATTTTATTTTAGTCAATGTGCTTACACCAAACCAAAAATGTCAATCCCATATTTATACTGAACTAATTTGTTTTCCTTTTCAGATTTGAGTAATTAGATAGCTTAGCAACACAAAAATGTACACAATACAGGCACAAATTCTGGATGGTTTGAAATAACAGCAAACCCTTTGTTTCCATAATATATACTGTATAATCTGCACATAAAGTGCACAAAACTTTCCCACTTACATCCACTTCCTTGATAGTTTCTCAAACAGTTACTTTAATTTCATCAATAACCAGTACTTTTTCAAGCTAATCAAAAGGGAACTTTTTTTCTCACAGTCATCACACATCTGAATTTTATGCTCATCTGTTACTGCAACTAAATCAGCCATTTCTGGGAAACACAAAAAAAAAAAATAAAAAATTCCAATTTACTTCTAAAAACACACACGCTGGTTGCAAACTGTGAATTGCCAATTAGTCTACAAAATGATTAGGATGACAATTAATGAACTCTTTGAACTGCATCTTGAAAAAGCAGTTGCCCAATCTCCTATAGCCACATAGAAAACTGCAGTCAGCGCAAAATCAGTGACATCTTCACCGCCACACTAGTGGCACACCAATCAGCTATAAGACCAAGTCTTCACCAGGGAAGCCCCCACCTACTTACTGCCTTTGCAGTTGGCATGCTGCAGCCAATCACAGTCAAGTTCTACAGTCCAGAGCCATCTGGGCTGGATAACTTGATGCTGGCGTTGCTCAGGGTTGTGACTCATCCTCCTGATCTGTGATAGATTTATCAGCCTCCAGCTTTGCGAGGCAGTTTAAACACACACACACACCCCCAAACAAACAAACAAACAAACACACACACACACACAAAATTATATTGCATTTCAGCATTGATTTCAGGAACTCCCCAGATGCCTTACAAGAAAGTGGAATTCCACCTTTTGGAGGAATTCCACTTTCTTGCTGACTTATCCCTTTAAAAGCTGACTTATCCCTTGGTGCTCAAATGGAAATCTCATATTAATGTTGCAGATCACTAAAACTTAATAGCAGCATACCTGCCAACACTGGCAAGAACCTTGTCAGTAGTAACTACTATTATCGCGTGTCACACATAGGCACTTTCTTACAATGATCCATCTCTTTGTGAAAAAGAAATACGTGCCATAACATAACGTTACAACAAACAAGGACACTAATGAAACAAACTTAACACATGCGAAACACAAAGTTGAATTCCCTGGTGAGGGCATGATAGGTAACATTGCGAGATTTAAGTTCAAAACTTCCACCAATAAAAGTCAGTGAGATAGGTTCAGAATTCCACGCTTGACACAAAAGGAAATCCAAATCTGTAAAAAATGCAGCAATTTTCACAAATTTTTCAACTTCATTACTCCCATTTACAGGAATTTTCCCCTCCCTAATCAAGCTTAAATGCAAAAACTTATGGGACGGGGGATATTTAACAATGCAGGAGAGTGGGGGGGGGGTGATTATGGGAGAAATCTTTGCCCTGTTCGACTTCCGGTTTTGGAAATTTTTCTCCTACTTTCAAGCTGAAATAAAATATTTATACAGCAAAATGTTATTTAACAATAATACTGGACAGAGGCAACATCGCAAGAAAAAGAAATTACGATTAGCCTTACGGGAAAAAAATTTTTTAACTCTGTCGACCTTCCGCTTTAGAAAGTTTCATAAAGATGGAATTCCGTCCTCCGACGAACATCCCCCCCCCCCCATTTCTGTTCAATTGTGCATCGATTTCGTAAATGACCCAAATAATAAGAAAGGTGGCGGAATTTCTCGACTTTGCAGAAGAATCTTATGCCTAAAGATTATGGGGAAACATTTTACAAACTTTTATGCAATAAAATGATATTTTACAAGAACTGAACACACAATATTGGGAGAAAAAAATTATTTTACTATGTTTAACAACAGTTTTTGAAAGTTTTTTTTTTTTTTTTTTTTTTGATTGGAGGTTTAACGACCACCGTGAGCAACTCAATGGGCTATAAGCAGTCGCCCGTCCCTAATTTAGGGTCACTGGTTCCAGGGAAGGGAGAGAGCCAGTGCCGTAAGACAAACACAACATCCATGCCTGACCGGGATTCGAACCCGGACCCCTTACAGACGAATGATCAGAGGCCAACGCCTTAGACCACTGCGCCACCGGGGTGGCTTGAAAGTTTTGAAACACGAAATATCGTCCCCCATACAGAAAATGACATTCCCCCCCTCCGAAATTCTTCTTCAGTTTTGCGTCGATCTTGACAATGATCATCTAAATCATGACAAAAAGCCGGAATTCCGCAAATCCACTTAAGAATCTCATGTATATCATAAAATAAAAGCCAAAGAGAGAATTCGTAGAATCCGTAGTTTTGACAGTGAGTTCTATAGTTCCGTAGTCAGACAACAAAATCCATAGAAACTATGGACATTACGTAGTAGTTGGCAGGTATGTAACAGCATTAAAAAAAGGAGAACGAATCTATGTGGTAATTATATAAAAGAGTATAGACAATTTTCAGGGCATTGTATCTTGAGATAGGAATAGCACTATGGCAAAATAATACCACTGACTGACAGGGAAAAGTTCCTCAACTAAATCGTATCAGATTTATTTCTTAGTTCCAAAATATTTTAATTTAAAAAAAAAATGTTAAAGACCAACTTTCCCTGTGCTTCGCAATGTGCTGATTTATGTATGGCAAAGGCTGTAAACTCCATAATGAGAAGAAGCACACATGCAGGCAGAAGACGCCCCCACTGTTGTGAATTGTAACACAATGCATCCACTTTGGCATTTTATTTGACTGAAAATCATGGGTGACAGTTATATATTCATACCTATGTTGAGAGAATTTACTCAAGTGTCGTGGAAGCTATGTATGCCACGAATAGAGCATATGCGTGTGTGTAAATATATTTTATTACACTGGTTTTCCACTGGTGCATGAGTCAGACATGGTTGTATAATGTTGCCTTGGATTCTCAATATATTTATGGATCCAAAATACCAAAACAGACAGTACTAGTCTATGATGTTTTGGGAATTTCTATGTGTTGCAGTTTGCTGCAAACTGATTGAACAGTCCTGTTGACTGAGAGCAAAAGTGGGTTGCAGAGTATATTGCTCAGGATGAATGAAATGTGTATCAACTTCAAACTGATTATAAATAAGGATTGCAGATGACTTTAGTGGATAAACAGTTTGCCTCCAAGAGCTGCTCTGCTGGGCACCAAATGTCACACATGTAAAATAATAGGGGCTTCTACAAATCTGAAAAGCTAATATAAATTTTAAACTTCAGTATAAACATTGTAGTGGTCGCAGCTAGTTCTGTATGAAATTCAGCAAAAGATTCCAACTCACAAAGTTTTGTTCCAGAATCTTCAGGTGGAAAGACCAACTATAGACATTAGTAGTTGTACAGTGGAAGTAGGTAGCATATCTAGATCATAAGGTAGAGTTACTGAGGCTGAATATTGCTGTAAAATCTGAAGCAGCAAACCTTGTTTGCCAGAGTTAAGCAAAGTGTAGGAATTACATGGTGAATAGGGAAAGCTTATTCAGAATATAAGAATGGCTTATTTAGAAGGACATGAAATCATCCTGAAAGTACACAAGGCATAGAAAGAACAGGGAAAATAAATGATTACATTGTGTGGTGAGGACTGGACTGGAGGAACGATATGGGAGTATAACACAGAGAGAGAGAGAGAGAGAGAGAGAGAGAGAGAGAGAGAGAGAGAGAGAGAGAGAGAGAGAGAGAGAGAGAGAGATAACACAACAGGAATTCAAGAGGCTTGCAAAACTATAAAATCTTTTTTGAGTTTTCAAACTGGTAAACTCTTGGAGTACACAGCATAGCAGCTCAGATGTTGAAATATGACTCCATCATTGTTTGCCTGAATTTTTTTATTTTGTTCGGAGTCAGCAGTTGTTCCTCAGGATTAGAAGGATGCTAGTATTATTTCTTTGCATCTGACTGAATGCAAAAACTGTCATGATATTAGCCTGACGAATGTGCCACAGAAAGTGCTTAGAAAGGTCATTACTAATAAGGGTGTTATTGCTTCCCACAGTCTAAGAAGTATACAATGATGTTATGCCTGGTAAGATTTGTTCTAACCAAATTTTTGTGTTACACCTGTTAGTTGGAAAGTATTCATCTGTTGGGATGGATGTTTTCACTGTATTCATAGATTTAGAAGCTGGTGACATAGTAAACAGTGTTTCATTTGAAGGGCTTGAAAAAATTATGCTGAACATGAAGATTTTGTTGAACGTTTTGTGAAAGCTATGAATGCTGGCACAGAGTTTGTGTAGATGTAAATGGTATTTAATGAAATTGTATTATATATATATATATATATATACTATTAAGAAGAGACAAAAGCAATAACAATTTTTCAACCAATATTCCAAAAACAACATAGTAAAACTCATATACTGACAGGTATCAGTAAAAAGAGGATAAAAAATAGCAAACTGAATGTGGAAAGTGTCAAGAATGCAGAGCCTTGGCTTTATCAAGGACCAGCAAAACTCTGCATTTTCTCACTTTCACAAAGACCTAGTTGGAAATGGGTTTCTGCAAAGCCATAGATGCAAGTAATATGCCCACCAAAAAATTTTTAAAAATATATCATAACCTCTTCAGAGTTGCATGTCAAAACACAAGATAATATTTTTGCATGCATCTATCGCATTCAGTTTGCTATTTTTTATCCTCTTTTTACTGATACCTGTCAGTATATGAGTTTTACTATGTTGTTTTTGGAATATTGGTTGAAAAATTGTTATTGCTTTTGTCTCTTCTTAATAGTATGTGAATTCTGAATATTCGTGACTGCTGCGTTGCGCGTCTTGATCTTCAGGTTTTTTTGCAAATTTCATATTAAATTCTTAGGTAATATCTTTGTGTTTGTCTCTGCTCTCTCTCTCTCTCTCTCTCTCTCTCTCTCTCTCTATATATATATATATATATATATATATATATATATATAATCGCCATTGTTTTTGCCAAAACTTTTCCTTCCATCGCCAAAACGTTTTTTGTTGTTGTTTGCATATTGAGAAGAATGCGATCAACAACGCAACAAAGTTCAGACCAGGTGATTGGATCTGTATACTTAGGAAGAATGCTTGACACAGAAAACAGATTACATGGTGAAATTAGTAAACAAGTGAATTTAACTGTGGACATCCTAGCTGCTTCAGAAGTACTTTGCAGTACTGATGGGTTGTCAACAAGGTCCCAATCCCAGTCCAATGTACAGTAGTAAAACAAAAGTCTGTGCACTGGGAAGATGTTTTGCTTACAGGGGATTGTGGTAAAACTCATTCTGATTAAATGCTGAAAAAAATGTTGAAATTGTTAAGGTGAAGACAAATATTTTGAGGTGGTCTGGCCATATTGTAAGAATGAATGATGTGGTGCTAAGATAAATTATACAGCCCAAGTGATAGTAAAGGAAGGATGAAGAAACTGTGGGTGTACCAGATTCAGGAATGAGTGACTGCAAGAAGTACAAAAGATTTCATGCGAGGCATGTTGTTGATGTTAAAGCTTGAGCTGCATGCAAATAATGATATCGACATCTGCTTTATTAGCAATTTAAGTAACATCTAACCCCATTAATCAGTTTGGTTTGGCAGGTGATCTTGCTTTGAATAGCTAACCTCTGAATCTCTGAGAATAACTTAATGATATACATAGGCAGTGCCGTAACTAGACAGGTGCAACAAATGAACAGGCACAGGACCAGGATTGGGGGGGGCTGATATGAAACTGACAAAAAAAAAAAAACGGTCTCGTGAAAATGTGTTAAGTGACGGAATAAATAAAAGTTTATGAGCAGTTGATGAAACAAAAAGCTTTTATCATTGCGCCCAGTTAAAAATGTTTGCTATTTAGTCGTGTATCTGTCAGTCATGATTAGAAGAGCATCTTTTTAAAATGATGCTTAAGGGTTCTTTTAAAGACGCTCATCTGTTCATGTAAGGAAGAGAGGGCTCGTCTAAAGATCAAATTTCTCCCTTCCACACGTGACCAGAGCTCCTGTCAAGGTTAGTAAAGAAGCGATCTTCAGGTGTGCACACACCTCTTGGCTTTTGTCTGTTTGACTGTTTTATGTGGTTTTATGGTTCAGCATTCATACCTGTTACATCACTGAGCAGGATGGGGGGAGGGTGTCATAAGGATTACGTCGATAAACTAGCCCTGCAGAATTTCGATTTAATATAACATCATTAAATGATGATGTAATCAATGAATTTACTCAAATGAAAGCCAGAAAAGTGCAATAAAAATAACTGTTTTCATTTATAAATACATAAGAATGATCTTGCACATTTCTTGTGTACACAAAATTATTTATAAACAATTGTAATATCATATTTGTTTTATCCCCCCCCCCCAATTAATTAAGGGGCCCAAAAATAAAAACTTGCACAGGGCACATGAAAAGCTAGTTACAGCACTGTATGTAGAGATATATGCAATTAAAGCATAAAAACCAAAACTTTATTAAGGTGATCTGGCAACAAGAATAAAACTTACAACAGTCATTCTAGTGAAAGCATTGTTTTAAAGTAGGCCATGAGATTATCAAAATGCCTGTAATTTCAATGATGTAAGAAAAAGTCCTAAAGAGTTCAGCTGAGTATCTTCAGTAACAAAGCACCTCTCTAAAACTAATTGCCTTGAAATAAAGTCAAAAGTAAATACCTTCAACACTACAAAGATGTGAAAGTCAAGAATGGCAAACTTTAATATGTCAACCATATCTGCCTTGATTTCAAATTTGTTTTGGTAGCATTATTGATTAATACACCAAATATATAAGACTGAAGTGGTAATCTGTTTAATCAGCGTAAGAAAACAAAATAATACAATTTGCCAAGTCTGTGGTACCTATATGGGAAGGTATTAAAAAATTAGCCCCCTACACTTGTATCGTCCAACTTCCGTATGTGCCATTTCCATACAAATGAATCTTTGCCCCATTTCCATACATATCCAGATCATCTAGTGCCACTTCCATACATAGATGTGATGATCCGCAAACAGTGAGATATGCATGAAAGAAGACAGATAATCAGGGGCTGACTGATAGCCCCTGCAACCTCCTCTCCACCGCATGAGGGTTCATGGCTATAAGTGCTTCTAACCTCAGGAAAAATATTTTACAAATTTTTTTGTGGAAACTTCATACAAAACCGGTTAAAGAAATAGCCTGGAATTTTTGACGGTAGCTTTGAATGAAATATTAAAAATATTTTTTTCACGGTACTGAAATTAAACATCTGCAACAAATGCTGAAGATTGTAAAGATGGCATTTATGGACAGGCTGTTTGCTCTTCAGTTTTTATTGCTGTTTACATTTACCCTACCATGAGTGCCTATTGGTTGATGAAAACAAGGAATGGTGATCTCTGTGACATCAAAGAGGATCAATATTTACACTTAGCATTCCCATGTCTGACACCAGGCGCAGTAAAACTGTATGGAAATAGCACTAACCGATCTGCTACTTACGGTAATGACACGTACAGAAGTGGGAGACAATCCCTACACCAACGCAAAAAGCAACAGCATTTACAGAATCTCCGGAAATTATCACTAGCCATGAAGCCTGCAACAACAGCGTCTCCCATGAGTTGCCAAAAATCTGGATACAGTGCCTTAATGACTTCGCCTCAAAACAGCCATAACCCAAATTAACACATCATGTAACTTCATAATCAGAACATGCTACGCTACACACTTAATCATTCTTTATGTGTCTTGTGTAACCATTCTCATATTTAAATTGTAATCACTTTAATATTTCAGTTTATTTACGCTATTAGCCTTGAAAGAGGCATTCCTAGATGAGCAAAAGCTTGGCAAATTGTATTTTGCTTTCTTATGCCGATTAAACGGATTACCACTTCAGTCTTTTGTTTTGGTAACCATATATTTCACACACTCTAAAAAAAGTACTGAATTCTGTAAAGAAAGCTAACTAATTTTTTTAAATTCATGTGGAAAAAGTAATACTGATGAGTGCATGTTATTTTGAAGATTCCTATGCAACCACTACCAGATACTCTGAGTAAATTAAAAACACAAATCTGATAATCATAAGGGTATAACTAAATATGGTTAAACATGACTCCCATCTACAAATTGCTTACCCCAACTCTAAAACAATTAAAAAAATCAATAAATCTGATCAATGTAACATCCTTAAAACATGCAATGAAGAATACTTATTATGAATAGCAGGGGGGGGCGGAGAAACACCAGAAGATTTTTTTAAACACAATCAGATACATGTTTCTTTATTTTAAAAAATCTCTTTTTTACTCAATAACAAACACAAGGAGAAATTTTTGATATTTGTGTACACTCAGCAACTCCTCACTCATCTCTTTTTCACTCAATAACAAAACACAAGGAGAAATTTTGATATTTGTGTACACTCAGCAACTCCTCACTCATCTCTTTTTCACTCAATAACAAAACACAAGGAGAAATTTTGATATTTGTGTACACTCAGCAACACACACACACAAATATTTACACTATCATGAAGCACAGTGTTTAATCGACATTAATACAATTAAATCAACTTTACCTTCCATGATAACCTCATAATTAAATTGCTCTTCTGGCTTCAAATCTCTGAAAGTATTAAAGTTCGCAGCATGAAGCATCACTAATAATTCAAAAAAAAAGTGTAATTTTTAGCTAAAAAATTCTTTGAAGTTCTCTTATAAGTAAAATTGTCACAGTTCTACAGTTTTTGTACAGTAATGAATGAAAAAATGTTAACTTTAACATTAATTTGTAGGTTGACTTAACTAACACATTTTCAAATAACACAAAAGGTCAACTTAACCAAATTTTCATATGCACACTTATAATAAATATTTTAAAATTAACTGCAAAAAATGCAAATAAACCACATTTAAATCAGAAACTCAGTCTTAAAAATAAAATTTCTACACAGGAAGTTGATGTCAAACCACACTACCTTCTGTGTGAAAGGGAAGGGCAGTTCAGAATTTTCAAGAGGCCCCACAGTAATTTTATTAATTGATCGAGTATAATAATGCAAAAGCTAATCAACAGCTCAACTAACAGACACTAAATAGGCAGGCTGGATTCAATCAATCAACCAATGATTTTTTTTTTTTTTAATTCAAACAGTTATTAACAATGTCAGTCAGCAGCATACTAACAGCTAATTCATAGCATATTGAAGATGAAACAGCCTAAGGGTTACCAAATAGGATTCATACGCTTTGGCATGACATTTACCAAACTATACGCTTTTCGAAGGTTATTCACCATTTCTAAAAACGGCTCAGGAGTTCCACTTCTTATCAATACATTTCCAGCACATATACTACTCTTCAGTTTTCTGTCTGTAAACATAGTGTTGGATGTTCAAGTTTAAATTCACATTTTAACTCTAACATCCGAACACAATACATCCAAGAATGACAACATATTAAACCAAACGTTCATATCCCCTCCCCACGAGGTGCCAACATCTTCTTCGAGTACTTTCAACCAATATTATGTTCATTCTCAGAAAGCTGTTCAAATTAAAATGTGACTTTACAGAAGAAAAAGGATGAATTGTATATAGGTGGCTAACTGTTTTTAACAGAAAGTTAGGTTTTAGCAGTGTATTATAGGTTTTTTTAAATGCTGTATATGTTTAGGGTTAGCATGTTTGGTTAGCGTCTTGTTTGGGTATTTGATTGTATTATTTTTTTAATGGCTTTTATTGAGAAGGGGTGTTTTTTTATATGCGAGAGTATATAGAAGGCAGCGGGGTATTGAAATATAAATGAAAATGTACCAATATGAGACCGATGAATTTAATACCTAGGTTGTCATTTAAAAATTGTAGTTTACAGTGAAAACTGTTATGTTAAAATTCATTTCCTCGAACCACAGAAGGAATACTGAAGAGTAGTATATGTGCAGGAAATGTATTAATGACACATATATTGATGTTAAGCACATTAATTTAAAGGCAGTGAGGTGGATATATTGATCCACAAAGGTGTATTTGGTTTATTCACCAAACTGTCTTCTAATTGTAGTGCAACAGTAGTCACACATACTACCAAATGTTCCTCAAAACAACATACGAATAGCAGATGAACAAAATCAAATTGCAAATGGAAAAAGGATAAAACTACGGAAAATCAGTGGTCAAGCCTGTCGGAAAATGGCACACACACTGCAGGCAATGTCAGAGGATAAGAAGAAATTGAGTGCTGTATTGATCATCACAGTGCCGAGAGATGGCCACCTAAGCCAGTCTTTTGTATGTACATATGTTCCAGCACTCTTTGGCCAAGTATGACCTTGTGCCAATAAATTTAAATAAAATAATAAATGATGGTTCACCAAAAGATCAGATGAGAATGAGGAAGCTCTTCTCTCAAGACAGGTACGCCTGCAATTCTAGTGCATAGCTGACAGTAATTTAAAACTTCCAATTGAAACAAATACTATGAAAGTAAAAACAAAGCATGTTGACAAAACATTCTTATTCAGATTTCAGTAAATTTTGCGCACAATTAGTCTTTTCATTCAATAAATCAACAGAACTTTTTTTATTCAGATTTGAAAATTTGCATAACAGATATATCACAGGGAGCTGGGGGAAGAATTCAAATTTTGTGTATAGGAATTTAGGGGTTGGAGAAAAAGCCATTAAAAAATAACCAATAATCTACACCATTAATGGAAAACTAAGTTGTGGATTATGGCCTAAAAATGGAAGGTTTGGGAACCAAACAGTATAAAACTGTAATTAATTAAATTTAATGACTGCATTGTCTGATTAGAAACAGCACAACATAACAGAATGCATCAACAAAAATAATTTTAAATGTGAGCTTTTCTAGTACCGTATTTTTCATCCTATAATCTGCAGATTACATGTTAAAAAGTTATAAGTTTAGGTTCCGTGGATTATACACCATTTAGAAAAACAGTTTTTGTGGCACCTCGATTTTTAAAAAATCAGCATTGCAATACCAGAAATGCATTAATGACAGGAAAACATAAGGCAATACAAAGATGGTCAGTTGGAAAGTTTTATTATTACCTTTTTTTACATATGATTATTTGGAAAGAAAACATGATGCAATGAAGGCAATATTATTTGCTCTCACAGATTATTATGTGCTGTAGCAAGCTCAGCATCACACATGTTCATGGGTGCTGTAGATCTAACTATGGAACTGCAGTAATACCAAAAAACTTACATTTTTTGCTCTTCAATGTGCACTTGAAAGTAACAGAAAACCATTTAAGAACAATTATTATTTTCTTTTTAATAAGGCCTTGCCCCTCAATTTTTTTAGACTGCTGGGTCATCCATTAATTGCACTTTTCTGCATGAAATTACAATGCGGGATCAATAGCATGGAAATGGAGTACACACCCGCCCCCCTTTCAGAGTTTTCACTGTTTGTAGATTATGAGTCGCCACATATATTTGAAAAATTTGTTTGTCCTTCGGATTTTCATGTAGGTCTGCGAAGAAAAATATGGTACATATTACCTTTTTCATATCTGAGTTCAATAATCCAGTTAACTGGATATACTGAACACTAAAAACTGAGATACAGAATGCTGAGAGTGGTTTTAACGGCTGATATGTACAGTTGAGACAATATTTTTTTCATATTTAAGCCAATGGTCAAAAGTAACATTTAAAAAGAGATACCAGCTTTGAAAATTTTGTTGAATGGAAATCAATATTTTTGACATCATGCCTGAATATTCAACATCACCACAATGGCATCTTCCACACTCAACAGCTGACACTAGCACTGATTTCACTTTCCTGCAAGGAAATCATATCCTGTGTCTAAATATTTACGATACTGATGACACCCTCCATGAATTTCAGCTAGAACTATCTTTGCTCTAACTCTTCAAAACTCCCTGACTACTCGCAACTTCTTTTCATTCAAAAATATGTTCACACAAAGCAAAAGGGAGCAAAGGACAGACTGTTTGAAGGTCAAAGATGCAACAATCCTTATTGGAACTGAAAACAGATTGTTGAGAAGATTCTAAAAGTCAAGCTGGAGTTGTGGTGCACCCAGGGCCACTTCCAAATAAATGACACTCTTTATTTGAGAAGCGCGAGAGAAATACTCACAGCATGACTAACAACAGGTTAAAAGCTACCATCCATCACCACCTCACATGACATTTTTTTAAGGGAGGAGAGGAGTTGATTTAACGATCTCTATTATGACCTAGGTTAGAAGTCCAAGAATGCAACATCCACATCCGATCCCACAGATCTGAACTCAAGACCAGCAGTACACATAAGGTGTGCTGTAGACAATCTGAAAACATATCACTCGTTGCTGCCATGGATAAAGGGAACGATTTATCAGATTTGCAAAAAGGGATGATTATCAGCTTTCAGGCCAAGAGTGGCAGTATTTCAGAAACAGCACAGTTTGTGAACTGTTTGAGTGCTGCTGTGGTTAAAGTGCGTCATGATTGGAGAAATAGCACGACTACGAATAAGTGACTTGGAAACAGCGGAGCACCACGTACCATTGATGAGAGATGTGAACGTCGACTTTGAAGGTGCGCGAGGGCCGATCGACACACTACAGTGGAGCAACTCACTGGCCAAATGAAACGAGGGAGGGGGCTACTGTAAGTGTGTTTAAAATGACAGTTCAGCGAACCCTGCTGCATATGGGGCTCCGATGCAGACGGATGGTCACTGCACCTGTGCTAACGAAGGTGCATTGGCAGAAAAGGCTTACATTTGCAAGGCAGTATCGGAATCGACCTCGGCAGTACAGGAATTGGGATTGGCAAAGGATTGCCTTCTCCGACGAGTCACATTTTCTGCTTCATCGAACAGATGCACGTTGGCGTATAAGGCAAGAAACATCGGAGAACAAACACTCTTCAACAACTGCTGGAAGAACACAAGCTTGTGGGGGCAGCGTTATAGTCTGAGGAATGTTTTCATGGCATTCCCTGGATCCACTCATACCTGTGGAAGGCACTATGGACCAAATTAGTTTTGAATCCATCCTTGTAGACCATGTATACACATATATGCTAATTGTTTTCCCTGGAGCAGATGGGGTCTTCCAGCACAACCATGCGACATGTCACACAGCTAGAAATGTCCGATAGTGGTTCAAAGAGCACGATGAAGACTTCAAAGTACTTCCCTGGCCCCCTAATTCCCCAGACTTAAACTCAATTGAGCATCTGTAGGACCACCTCTATCGAGTTGTTCGCTCTATGGATCATCCACCATGCACCCTCCAGCAGCTGTCAGATGCACTGCAGTCAGCATGGGTCCACATACCTGTGAACACCTTATTGAGTCCTCCCAGCCCGTCTAGCTGATGTCCGTGCTGCACACCGCGTGTGCATATACACGGTTGAGTCACATTATTGTGACCACCAGCTAATATCCAGAGTAACCAGTCTATATGTACTATGCATATTTGAAACCCTTTGTGATGATGACCTTATAAGCAAAAATAAGACACAGGCTTCATCCTAGCTGTTTTTAGAAGGGTGCTACACCATACTTGCCTTTTAATTTAAAAAATCCCACCCTGCCTGCCCTCAAGCCTAAAATGACTACCCTACCCCTAAGAGCCTATTTGAAAGAGATGCACTGATTGATCATTTGCATGAAACCATTTCTGGATGGTTAGAAAACCAGTCTATTATTAAAAATCTTGATGTCTTAAATCTTAGAGGGAAAAGGTCAGAAACCACTATAAACCTTTATGGCATTAATGAGGTAATAGAGCTAGCTCAATACTTCAACCTAGATGATGATTTACTATTATAGTGGAATGAGTGCAAATCAATGTTTCTACCTCGAATTGATATTGAAAGTAGTAATTTCCCAGTTCCGAAAATGTGTTCCATTCTGTCAAAATCAGAAAGAACTGCAGGTAGAAGATTCCCAACCTATACAGAAACTATTAAACATAACATGTACATTAGCAATTTCAAATGTGAAGGAAAGAATAATTTCTCAAATTAAACTAGTACTTACTGATAACAATATATAAGATAATATTTTAATATCCACAGTTAATTACTGCTGAACTTTTCTGGTGAATTAACACTGTTTGTACCATCTTGTTTTTGTAAGGCTGATGTATACTTAAATGCCCTTTTGAAAGTGTAAGCTGCCCTTTTGTTCATAAAAAGCACCCTGCCCTTTCTTAGGACTAGAGTGAATCCTGATAAGACAGCAAGAAAATACAAATCCTGAAAGCAAGGATGATGAACTAGAAACACTCTCACCTCAGGCAATATCTATGAAAGAAGCTGTTAAAATGTTAGAGGAAGCCCACACAATATATAAATTTAGTAATTCAAGTTACATAAATGAGATGTAATTAAGGAATTTTTTTGTGCATTGAAATTCTGTGTACAAAAAAGAAGCAAAATGAAGTTATCTATTCTTTCTGTGTACAAAATGTTAGACAATCACATAGATTCTTTGCCAAAAAAATTACATTATTTATTGTTCCAAGGTCATACAGTGTATAATCAAGATGTATAGCATCCATGTGCTTGTGCCTTTTGATTGTTTCCTAAAAAGATGAAACAGTATTAAAATAATTTAATTATGCAAATATTTAACTACACACACAAAAATTTACATGCAATTATAAGTTCCTTAGTTACAGCACACGACCAGATGTATCTTGCATTTTGTCCCCAAAGAGGCACAATGTAACTGGTGGCCACTATTCCTTCTACTGGTTCCCCAAACTGCAAGGTTTTCCACTACATATGAAAAGTTTTACACACAAAAAAAGTTTAATTAACAAGAAATCTTGGGGAATACATAACAGGTATTCAAGCACATACCAGATTCAACTGTTACAAAGTAACCAATTCATTAGTAAGCTTAAAAACTGTATCTCATCATGGAGTAGAAATCAAACTCGTATTCCCAGATTTGCGTCTGACAGAAATTAGAAGACAAAGGTTACCTTGCTTTTGACATCTCTGAGTTTTCCTTTACAATAGCAGATAGCAATCAGGTGGCACAGGTTTAATTATTGCTCCACAATGATTAAGTTTTCTGAAAAATTTACTATATCATAACAGTTGAATATGGCATTTTTATGCTAAAAACATGAACAACTTATTTCTGATGTTAATATAAGAAATTTCAAGAGTTTTTTAGAGTGACATAAATTCTTACTTAAAAAAAGCCCAGTACTCATAGGGATTTGTGACGAGAAAGCAACGCTGGCCTTTGTTTGCTTTACTCTCGAATGTGAAAACCATGGTACCCTATAAATAAATAACAGGGGAAAAAAAACTTATATAGGTGAGTGCTTACAGCAATGTTACTATAAGAATAAGCTTTTTATTTCATTTTAATAACAAAAATTATTTTTTCAGATGCTGAGGAGCTGAAGGATAATTTATCATTGCTATTTAACATTTAAATACTAGTTAGCACATGATTTGGCACACTAAAAGAAAGCAGTACTTTTGTTTTCATTTACACCTTTACATTTAAAAACACTTTCAGCCACATAAAAAAACACAAAATCAATTCATATGACAATTATATCAAACTGTATAAGACTCACAAAATAATTAACAGATGATTACTTCAAGTTACATTAAATAAATTACTTGGAAGTTATTCAGAAGTATGATCTTTCACCAGTACTAACACCGTAAGCATGCAAACTGAGAAGAATGAGTAGCCAAATATTTTAAGTTCATAATTCTCAGTTTTAATGTAAGGTATTGTTTGTACAGAACAAAAGATTTATATTTTATGCATAATACTGAAAATCAGGTCCTTACTTGAGGAATTCAACATTCAAATGTCTTAACCTACACTAAAAATATTTTTAGGGAAATCTATCAGTCAGTTGTAATGTAGCAAAGAAACTGTCACACATATTATGACAGATACATGCATATCACTACATTGTTCTTTGAGTTTCAGAGAGCTCTTTAAAGCAATATCAGTTATCAAATCAAAGTTACTCGTGCTGTTAGATTTTGCTTATTGTTCCTTTATGAATCTGAGAAACTTATATAAAATGTAGCTGCAGTGTAAATATTTTTCAGGTACCAGCTAATTTTTTGTGATATTGGTCAAAAGAATCCAATTCACTAGGGTTTTTTTTTTTTTGTTGTTGTTGTTGTTTTGTTTTTGAGGTTTAAAGACTGCAGTGAGCAACTCAGTGGGCTATAAGCAGTTGCCCATCCCTATTTTAGGGCCACTGGTTGTAGGGAAGAGAGCCAGCACCATAAGACAAACAAAACATCTATGCCTCACTGGGATTCGAACCCGGACCCATCTCAGACGAATGATCAGAAGCCATCACTTAGAACACTAAGCCACCGAGGTGATGTTGCACGGAGCGAAAGAGGTGATAATTCGACGGGGCAAAGTCTGGAGAATACGCCGGGTGGGACAAAATCTCCCATCCCAGATCGGTGATTGTGTTTAAAGTCGTTTTCGCGGTGTGAGGATGCGCATTACCCTGAAGCAACAGGACCGACCTTCTGCCCTTGCCGGTGTATGGCCTTTTCGCCTCCATTGCGCCACTCACACGAATGACTTGCTGACAACAACGCTCAGCATTGACCGTTTCACCAGGTTTGAGCAACTCATAGTGTATGACACCGCGCTGATCCCACCATATGCACAGCAACAACTTCCTGGCATGGATATTCGGTTTGGCGGTACTGATGGTAGGCTGACCTGGATAAACCCACGATTTCCGCCGCTTAAGATTATCGTAGAGGATCCACTTCTCAGCACAGGTCAAAATATTGTGGAGGAAATCCTACTTCTCGAATCTGGAGAGCAAGGACACAACAACCTTGTAGCGCCTAGACTTGTTCGCAGCAGTGAGTTGGTGGGGCACCAAACGGCCCTCCTTGTGAATCCGTCCAAGCTTGTGCAGGTGCTTCGCAATGGCTTGTCGTGTTACTCCGAGTTCCTGGGCGAGCTCTGACTGTGTACGACAGGGATCTGCATCCAACAGTTGTTCCAGTTTTTCATTGTCAACTTTCTGTGGCTGTCCCGGACGTTCTGCATCACAGAGATCGAAATTTCCCTGCTTAAATTGCTGGATCCACTTCTTACAAGTACTGTAGGACACAGCAGTCTCACCCAAAGCAGCACAGATCATTTGCTAGGCCTCCGTGGCACTCTTTTTCAGCTGAAACGCAAACAGAAACAGTGCCTCAAATGTTGCTTCTCAAATGACATTGCTTTCACCGTCAACTTTCGTCCCTTCTGTCACTACAGCTGTGAGCGGTTACGGTTGTCTGGAAAGCTGTTGGATGGCGCTGCAATCAGCCATTATCGCACATTTGCATTTGCCGACGTTCTATGATCGCTTGCGATTAGGGGCCGAGAATTAAGTTGCACACCTAATAATTAAGTTTGTTCTAAGAAATATTCAAAATCACTTAACAGAATCACCCCTGGTCTGTAGCTGTCGATAGTGGGGACACAACTCAACACTATAATGGTATGTCACCACGACACTGCGTGAAAATCTAACAGAATCGGGACATCGGCAACCTTTTGATAGAAAAATAGGAAACACGGTCAACAGATTTTTCATGAATCAGTTAAAACCACACACCAAAGTTTGAAATACACAACACCCAAGAAAAAGAACAGCACATCAGAAAGGAAGTATTTTTCACTGTAGAAAAAAGATGGTACTTTTAAATTATGTACAATATCAGTTATAAGAAGTGTATAGCCAGTTTAAGACTGGAATCTGAAATAAATAATTTTTATACTTTCAGGGGTGTTAGTGTTCCTACCATGTTTCGGAGCAATTCTTGGAGCGAGAAAATATGCAATTTGGAGCAGAAACATTGGGTTTTGGAGCGGAACTCAGGATTTGGAGCAGCTAATGATAGTATTTTTAATTGTTTTAAGTCCATGCTGTCCATTTTTGATTGTTTTAAGTCCATTTTTTAAGTCCATGCTGTGTACAACCTCAAAAATCCTGAATCGTCCGGACTTTGCTGATTTCGGATTTTAGAATTTTCCGAATTATAGAGTTTGGATAAAATTCAAACTTAGTATTAAATAAATACACTATTTTTGTAAAAGTAATGACAAAAAATAAAGTTAACAAATTAAAAAATATTATTTAATACAAAATAATAGAACAGGAGAATTTTTAAGAAAAATATACAAATACAAAAAAAGATTACCTTTTATCATTTCATTTAAACATTTCAACTAACGGTTGTTGTTTCATTAATTTTGGTTTATGGGAAAGTAGTTTTTCTTTTATTCTGTAGATGGACATTATTTCCTGTTCGGTTATGAAGTTTCTTTGTTCAAGGCCTTTAATTGCATCATCGAGTATTTGTACAAGATTATTTTTTCTTCTGCAGATTTATCGTCGTCACTTTAATCATCTTCGTCGCTCTGTTCTTTTTAATATCAGATCGCGAATTTCGCCATCACTCAATTTATTCACGATTGGTGCATCATCAATTACAGTGCAGAACTTCCGTTATATCGGTTTCATCCAGATCCAATAAAGGGCCCAGCAGTAGTTCCTCTGCAATAAGCTAAAAGCTCAGAAATTTCTGCTTTTTCTTTTGAAAGCCTTCGAAATCATCAAAACCATCATCATCCATAAATATAGTTGTCGGTAGCAAATTGTGCCATGCATTCTTTAAGGTGTCTTTCGTTACGCTATTCCACGCATTTGCAGCACACCATAACGCATCTCTAATATTGAAGTCTTTCACAAAATCACAAATACTTCTGTCACTATTGATGAAACGAAGCATCCTCTGTAAAAAATCGTTCTTGTAACGACATTTCAGTGCCCGCAATACTCCCATATCCGTTCCATGGGTTGTATTAATGATGTGCAATTCGGCGGGAGAAAAAAAAACTGAACGTTTTGTCTACTTAAAAGTTCAGCTGGTGGATGAGCAGAACAGTTAACCAAAATTAATTAAATTTTGGCGTCATCAGATAGCCCGATAGCTTTACAGTGTGCACAAGCTTCGGGTACAAAATGGTTTTCGAACCACTCTGTTGTTAGTTCTCTCGTTATCCAAGCGCGCTTGTTAGATTTATAATGTACTGTTAACACTTTAACTCCTTTAAACGCACGAGGACGAGCAGACCTGCCGATAACCAATAGTTTACACTTGTGGGTACCAGCGGCATTTGTGCAGGCTAGTACCATAAGTCGTTCTTTCGCATCTTTAATTCCACTAGGATTCGTTTCCTGCGCCATTGCTAGAGTTTTTCTTGGAACATAACGCCAGAATAGCGACGTCTCATCAGCGTTATATATCTGCTCTGATAAATTTTCCTCTCCTACCATTTGGCTGAACTCTTCAACAAAATGCTCAGCAGCTTCTTCGTCAGCAGCTCTTTTTTCACCGCATAAATGGAGTTGTCGAATACAGTGACGTTTTTAAAAAATTTCCACCCAACCGGATGAATACTCACATGGCATATTTAAGTTCATGTCCGAATTAAATATCTTTGCCTGCGCTGTTAATATTGGTCCTGTTAACGGCACGTTCTCGCTTCTTCGTTGGCGAACCCATTCGATCATCACTTTGTCCAAATCTTCATTGTTTGCCTGGCGTAAAGTTTTTCTCTTGTCCATCACCAATGGCATATCACTATCAGCAAAAAATTCAGAATGTCGCCCTTTTGTTTTTGGAGATCATAAATCGTGGATTTATCGAAACCGAATTCTTCGCAACGATTGCGGACCGAAATTCCTCTTTCCTATTTCCGAAGTAAATCAACCATCTTCGCAATTGTTAAAAAGGTATGTTTTCTTTTTGCAACTACTGAAGTATCCGATGGTCATTTTTAGACATACTGTTATTCGAAACTACAAAAACTATCAAATGTACTCAATCCCGATACGTAGCTGTAACTTGTCGAGGATGAGATACCACGTGCAGATAATCAAAGAAAGAGCAAGATTACTGCCTCTCCTGTGTTGCCTGTTGCTGTGAAAAGGGTTTTTTTTTTTTTTTTTTTTTCTTTTAAGTGAACATGTGAGCTGACCGCTAGAGAGAGAGGGAGGGAGGGGGAATGGGCTATGCAGGCTTTCAGCGAACATTCATTAAAAATAATAAAAAGAAAATGCCTAACTTCTTAAGTTTTTCCATCGGATTTTGACGAAATTTCACATGGGAGTTTATTTTGACGTGTCTTGGTTACTGTAAAAGTTGCATTCGATTATTTAAAAAATTGGAGAAATTTTTTTTCCTAACATTTTTTCCCTAGTACGACTTCTGCAACATAGGCACTTGAGCTGTCAGCCACCATCCAAGAAGTGGTTCATTGTCAAAGGGAAGAAACTTTCATCCCCACATGCAGCCTTCAGAACCTCGTTTTCCGATGATGACACATCACCCATGGCGCGTTCTTTGTCATCAAAAACCGATGCCCTCGCCTTTTTTATGTAACTACATATAAACTTTTTTTGTAAACTTTTCTGCTGTTCAAGCAGAATGAAAAAGGTAATGACCGACTTCCTTACAACTCAAATTTTGTACCATTTTGTGCAATTTCCATACATTTGGAGTAAAAATTTTCAACAACGTGCGAGTTCCGTACAAGTCAAATTTTTGAATCCATACAGTACAGTACAAGTTAATTGAAAAGTTTTTTATGAAACTGTTGTGAAATTTCTTGCTTATTTAAACGCAAATCATATAGTATACAGTACATAACTTAATACAAAAAGCATTTTAAGTTATACTGTACAGTATGTACGGAAATCTCACGAAATGAACACAATTTGAGGTGTACAGAAGTCGCATGTATGAAAGTACTGCAGCATATAACCAATGAAAAAAGGAAAGTGATATTTCGTGTCTTAAAAATTGAACATCTGTACATACATATGAACAATCGCCAGAATTATGAGAAAATGCATGTCGCACAACAAATAAAACTGGAAAATTCTCTCTCTCTGAGCATGTGTAACTATCCCACCCCATGCCAGTTTTTTTCCAATCGTGGCCAAGGGTCGGAATAGATTTTTTGAGTTGGCCAGGGGCACATTTAAGTTCCCGGTGAAGTTGTTTGTCGCTGGTCAGAACTCAATATGTATGTACGTACATACAAGTTCAGTAATTTTATGGGATTTGTGGAGCACTGAAACTGTAAAACCCAGTGGCGTAACTACAACGTGTGCCCTTCCCCCCCCCCCTCCTGCAACCTTTACTTCTTTGCCCCCTAGCACAGTAATTTTCCCTTGATTTCGAACCTGCAGTACGACCCGCCGCAGCTGCCGGGGTGGTACGTAGTAACGCCACTGGTAAAACTTATTTGCTTCCTATCAGCACCAGACCTGCTTTTTGCGGCGTCGGATTGCGACAATTCTTGACCCCTGAAAACTCGTAGGAAATTTTCAGTGCCAAAAGTGTGTTCGCAGGAAGAAAATACACTGTATTTTTATATGTACAACCCTGCACTAGAGAAAGAGACTTGCTACACTTTCCCGGCAACCAATTGGCAAGCAGCATTCCTCATACATGTGCAACTTATTTCCATACACACACATTCTTCATTACCACGGTTGCGGTTACATAGTGTTGCTGACTTAGGGATCGCAACTTCATATTCTATAAATTTCTGTAAAAATTTTATCGCATCTTTTTAGTAAATAATCAGTATATTTGTTTTTGAAATACCATTATATGCATAATCTTACCCTGTTGTTTTAAATTTGCGACCTCGGCAGTCCAGCAGATTATAAAAAAAAAAGAAAAAAAAAAACACCGGAAAAAGTCCGCATTTTGAAGGTTTCCGGAATTTGGAGGTCCGGATTTTTGAGGTTGTACTGTATACTGAATTACCATTATTTTATGAACAAATGTTATATTTAAGGTTTGTTGACATTTTACTACTTCTCTTACGACTGTTAATTAGTATTTCTGTCGTTCCTACAGTGAGATAAATGGGAAAACAATTATAATACCCACGACTTATTGAAAACTACATGACCTGCAATATTTTAAGCGAAACACATTAACATCAGGGATTTTCTTCTGAATGCATTTGTTTCACTATAACATGAATAGGATGCAGACACATCCAAGAACTGTTGCTATTGTTACAGAACACTTGTGAATATACACTTATACACTTAGGAAGAATAAATAATATGTAATTACTGTTTGTTGTTTGGTTGGGTTTTAGCAGCATATTTTTCGAGATTCATGGCATTCAGATGAAAATACATTATTTCTGAAACCAACCAACTGGCAAGCCACGTGTACGTAGTTTACGTGTGCATCACAAACTCCTAAGGTTTTCTGGAGGAAAGCATACCTTCGATATAAAAGGAAAACTAATGTAACATTTAATAATCAAATTGTAAAATCACCTTTCGGCAGTTGCGCCATGGTACTCTTCATACAACGTTTTTCATCCAGTAATTATCAATGTTAACTTTTCGTTATTGCTGTGAACAATTACAACTGGAACCAAAACTATAAGATAATAGTGAGATTCAGTAAAGTTGGTTAGATTAAATCTGCTTCCTCCATCGCTTAACACTTGCGCAGTGACGTTTTGGCGCAGGATCCCCCCCACCCCACCCCTTCAGTAGTAGTAGAATCAGTGTATGACTTTTTTGTTGTTGCTGTCTGAAAGAGTCACTGCTCTTGCATACGTCGGATCCTGCATGTATGGACATTAGCAGACGATTGCGAGTTAGTAAGTGGTTCAACGCACCTTCCATCTAGAAAAAGAAAAGTGCGAGGGTGAAGATGTTCTCCAAGGTAGGTCAAAATGAGAAAAAGAAAACCTCCTAAAAATTCTGCTCCCTGAACGTATGGGGCAAAATTCAGACTTTAAGTAAGAACCAAAAGATCAGTATTCCTGATAATTGATTACAAGTTATGCAATATAAACAATCCTTTCATTTATCCATAGCACTCGTGAACGATTTTAATTAACATACATGAGACTGGCGAAGAAAAAAACAAAGCTGTACTTTTTAATTTGGTGAAAAATCAGACTGTGCGGTGAGAAAGTGTGTGAATATTATGCGGCATGAACAAAACTGATACGTTCACTGCAATTTATTTATGAAAATATTTAACTAGATCACACCACTGTATTCACAATTATAAAATTACTGAATTCCAAACAAAATAGGGATGGTTTTGAAAGACATAGCCACAAACAGTTTTTTTTTTTTCCTGGTTCTGTTCTTGTACTTGCTAGAACATTAGCTCTGGTTTCCCTCTTGCGAGCAAACCCTGCTTTCTTCTCAGCATGTTCCACAGCCATGTTTGTCTTTTGTTGACTCTACCACTGCACAGCATCCACTGTTTACTTCTTTTTTTTTTTCTGCTGATAGTTTCCCTTACCATTTTTCTTTGTTACTTTTCCTTCTTTTTCTGTTTTTTTTTTTTTTTATTCCCTTAGATGACAATTTTATCCATCATGCTTAAAGAACTTTCAGCATGAGAACCATGAATTCTGATATCAGAGCTTTCACTATTTTAGATAAATGGTGTAATTTTCAGAGAATGAATATTTTTTTTTTAAACACCATGCATCAATTCTTACAAATTTCCAAACTTTGTCACTTTCGTTTTTGGAAATTCCCCCACCCTTATGAAGCTAAAATGCACACACATTTATGAGGGTGATGACATTTAACAACAACATAGGAGTGGGAACATTGTGGGAGGAAAAAAATACAATTACGGAAGAAATTTTAACTTCATCCGATTTCAGTTTTCGGAAATTTATCCAACATTTTCAAGCTGAAATACAAATATTTATGGAATAAAATGATATCTAACAATACTGGGTAGAGGAAACATCACGAGAAAAAAAAATTACGATTACGAGAGAAATCTTACCTCTGTCTACTTTCAGTTTTCAAAGGATGAAATTCCGTCCTCCGACAGAGAAAATGAAAATGATCCCCCCCCCCCCCCGCCGCCTCCAATCCTCCCAAAATTTCAGTTCAGTTGTGCAGTGATTTCGTGAATGGTCCAAATCATAACAAAAAAGAAGGAATTTCTCGAATCAGCGTAAGAATCTCGTGGCCGAAGATTACGGAGTAATTTTCGGACGGCCTAACTTCCATTTTTGGAAATTGTTGCCTACAATTTCAAGCTGAAATTATGCAATGAAATTATATTTAACAACAATACTGAACAGAAGCAACATCGCGAGAGAAAAAAATATGATTACGGGAAAAATCTGCACTCCGTTTAAAAAGACAAAACAACGTCCCTAGACGGAATACGACCCCCCCCCACCCACACACACACACACACACACTCCAACACCCCTAAAATTTCTTCACTTTTGAATAGATCTCGAAGACAAAAAAAAAAAAAAAGGAGGGGAATCCGTGAATCCGCGGAAGAATTTCACGTACTAATTAACCGCTGAATCGATTTCGAATGTGTTAAGATTACGCTAAAATATCGATGATCAGTAAATTTTAACTTTTGGCCCAAAATTGGCACATATTCCATCAAAATATAGATTTTTTAGCAGAATGGCTCAAGCGCAACGTTTTGACGCGGGCTGGTGCAATTGGCGCAGGTCTGGCAGCCCTGTAATTTCAAGTTTACAACAAAAATTTAATTGAAGCTTCCAACAACAGGAAAAAAATTCCTTATATTGTTTTGTACGAATCCTGAAAATGGTAATCAATTATTGTACAGTTAGTTTTACTTTGTGCATTAATATAGATATCTTAAAAATACATTTCTGTTCTTGACATATTGCTTCTGTAATAAGTAGTTTTATCCTACAAATGATCGCTGATTTGATCCAGCAGTAATGCATACAGGTCAGTGTTAGAATTAGAAGTAAATCTACAGGCCCGGCAGACCACTTGAGTTACAAAATTACTGGTCCGCCAAAATGCCCACTGGTTTGTGCACACGAAAAACAAAACTTGCACATTTACAGTGTATTTAGAAAATATCGTATAATTTCACAGGAGCTGTATAACACAAATTTAGAACAATCTGCACATGTACTCATTCAAATACTACTATTAAATAAAACACAAAACATCCACGCAGTGGTAAAAATTTGAAAAAGAAAAAAAAACTTCACTGGTTTGCAGGACCAGTGAATACCAAAAGTTGGTATAGTTTACTCATTTTTACTGGTCCAGAAATGGCACAAATATTATAACATTTTATATGAACATATGCTGCTAGTATCTAGGATGGTACACTGGTTATAAGGACACTGATACAAAGCAATGTGCACTATCAGTGCACTGATTATAAAGTACTTTGCAACATACCAAGAGCCACCGTAATGGAATACCTTGCTTCGGTGTGAAAGGGAGGAAGTTTCCCCTATGTGGAACAGAAAGACAGATGGGCAAAGCCAGAGCATAATTGGTTCTTCAACCTCCAGTTGAAAACCATAAAAGATCCATACTCTATGGTCACTACTTGTGCAAAAAAAAATGGCGGTCTTAATCCGAATATTTTGATCGGAGACCTCGATTTCCTACAATCCAAAATTTTAATAAAACTTTAATATGGTTTGTAAATCTGATATTCATTTTTTTAATAGTAAAATATCTGAATTTCAAAAAATCTATAGTCGAAACCTGCATTATTTAAAAAAAAACTGCCATAGCGAACCTGGATATTTTGAAATCTGGTTCAATTATTTATAAAACTTACAAATTCCAAACATAAATTGCAAAAATAAAAAAGTTACTGGCCACCAGGGACAGTAATGAAAATTTTTCAGTGGTCCAATGGAATTTTTACCAGCCAATGGGCACGACCACCGGATAATTTGAACAGTGCAGGTAGTTTATCAAGTTTGACATTTTAGAAAAAAGCCTATGATGGAATGGAAGGAAAGAAATATCCCGATCGTGATGGAGGCGCCCCTGCCAAGATATGGTCATAGATCTGTTCCCGACTGTGCAACAGAGGAAAGAAAGCGGATGAACAAGAAGTCATTGAACCGCCGACCCTAAGGATAAATTATTGGGGACATTGTATTCTGATTCAGTGTACAGGATAGTGTTTGTAATTAAACATCATAACAAAAGCTCTAATCTGACTCATAAAACTTATTGCTGAAGCAATATGTGAAAAACAAACTTATTTTTAAAATATTTATAAAAAATTCTTTGTTTTTTTGTTTTGCGACCACCACGAGGAACTATAAGAGCTAAAACCAGTTGGTTTTCATTTGTACTTTATGTAACAATGTATTTTTTATCGAACAGAAGATAAACAAAAGATGCAATTAACATATCATGCTAACCTGAGACTCAAAGTTACTCATACAAAGTACATACCCAAGTAGCTGTTTTACAAAAATGTATGGCATCTTTTAACTTTCGGAACACACGCCAGACGCTTGATGGTCCGTTTAGACTAAAATATATAAATAAATAAATAAATAAAAATGAATGGTCATGGAAACACAAATATAAATGAGTGTTACTGTTTCTGCACTTATTAAAATCTCTAAAATTAGCTAAATTTCACAGTGTGAAAGCAATGCATAACCAAATACTGCAAATCAGAAAACAATACAAATGCAGATATGTCAACCTTCAAAATCTGAAAATCAGGATACATTTACAGCTCATTAAATTACACAAGCATTATTTTTTATTGACATTTTTCAGGCGTAGAAACAATTTCCCAGAAGTAGTATAAGCAGTATTATTGGTTCACTAAAAGTCCTGGAGGGTAAAAAAAAAAAAAAAAACAGCATGAAAATCAGCAGCACCCTTTCCCCCTACTGAAATTCGTTTTCGGGTACATCGATTCCGCAAGACAACAAAAACATAAAATGGCCAGCATGTTGTTGTTTTTTATGAATAAAATGTACCCAACTGTTCTTTGTTTCTCCTTTATGTTATGCACAAAGACGAAGACGACAAAAAGCATCCTACTAACAGCCTTTCATTACAAGAAGAGGCCAACTGTAACCACTCCCTTATGTCGTTAAGTGAATTCGCTGCTAACACTTAGAATGCGCACGGCTCTGTTGACACGAGGGGTTGACAGACTGAACAGCAAGGAGAAGGCAAGGCAGCTCCCATCTGTCAATCAATTACTGGCCCACACCAGCATTCTAGTGGCAGAGCAGGTGAGCTCTTTGCTGAAGGCCTCGTATGACAATCGGAGTGGGGAAAAATATTTAAGCACATTTTTCATGCATGAGACTGACTATAAAAGAAAAAGCTTAACTTCTTCAACAGGTGAAAAATAAGAACGTGCTGCGAGAAAGTATGAATATAATGCAGCATGAGCAAGGCAGAATTGTTCACTGAAGTTTATTTACGTAATTATTAAAATGGAGCACATCAAAATATAACATTATTCACATTTAACAAAAAGAATACGGAACAGAAGGAACATTGCCCCGGGGGGGGGGAATACAATCATGGACGAAATACTAGCCTCTTCCGACTTCCATTTTCAAGCTGAAATACAAATATTATGGAACAAAATGGTATTTAACAACAATACTGGGCAGAAGGAACATCGCGAGAGATAAAATTATGATTATGCGGGAGAAATCTTCACTCCGTCAACTTCCGTTTTCGGAAGTTTTGATAGCTGGAATTCAGTCTTCAGACGGAAAATGACACCCATCATCACCGCCGCCAATCCCTCTAAATTCTGTTAAGTTATGCATCTACCTCAAGAGCCACAGAAATGATGATGGAAGTGGCGGAATTCTTCGAATTCTCAGAAGAATCTCTTGCCTGGAGTTTACAGGGAAATTTCAGCGCCATCAAACTTCAGTTTTCGTAAAATTTTCCTCCAATTATTTAAGCTGAAATAAAAGTATTTAAGGAATAAAATTATATTTAACAACAACACTGGACAGGGGAATATCGCAAATAAAAAGAAATTACGACTATGGGAGAAATCTTCACTTCGTTTAACTTCCGTTCTCGTAAATTTTGAAAGATCAAAAAACATACCCAGCCGAAAAAACGGCATCTCCAACTAATACCCCGCAAAATTTCTCTTCAGTTTTGCATCGATCTCAAGTATGACCCAAATGATGACAGAAAAAGCAGAATTCCACGAATCTGCGGAAGAATCTCATGTATGAATTTTTTCCGCCCCATCTCGGATGATTGGTCCGAAGCCAGCACTTAGACCACTGCACCACCTTCTCTTTGCAGAAAGGAGGAGAGGAAAAGTGCGAAACTGATGACTGTAACGCCGCCTTGCATTCATGCAGAAAGAAAAATATTTCACAGGCGGTTCGAAATCATGGTGGTAGTTAATGGAATTTTGACCATTGTAACGGCTAATTCTTGGTGAAAATCAGGAGAATTTTACATTTATCTGGAGGGTGCGAGGAAAGGCTGAAAATCTGGAGTCTCCCGCCTAAAACAGGAAAGTTGGCACGTCTGCAAATGAATAAGTTTGGAATATTAAAACATCACTTCTTAAACATATAACAAACCAAAATTTTCTTGGGGAAGGAGAGGGTAAACTGAAGTAGGCATAGCCACACCTCTTCCAAGGTATTCTGTAAACACAAGATAGTGCACAAGTATAACAGAAACACACATACTCCTTTAAACATTTTGTTTGTACTTTATCTAAAACACTGCAATGCTTAGAAGCACATCTTATTTAAAGACTACCTATTCTTTGTCAGTGAAATGCAGTTATCCGGAAAGAATATAAAAAAAAAAAAACAGTATTGGCTCTAACTGACTGGGTTGTCTACTGGGAGGAAGTTGGACAAAGTTGTGTAATGTCACCACGACTGTTTAATATACAAAGTGTCCGAGAATTATTGGACACATTACAAAATTATATAAAACAAAACATTAAACAGATAGGAAGAAACTGACTGTAATAACATACAATGTAACTACACAAGTTAATAAATTTTGATGTGAGATCCCTTGATTGCTCGTAGTACATCCAAGTGATAATCGATTTCATGCCATGTATTGGTAAGCATCTGAGGAGTTATGGAATTAATAGTAGCTGTGATACGCTGCTTTAGTTCCTGCAAATCAGTACAAGGCGTCTGATAGACACAATCTTTCACACAACACCACATGAAATAATCCAATGGAGTTAGATCTGGAGAGCGAGGAGACCACGGAATGGGACCACCACGTGGTGCCCAATCCATCTGTTGGGGAAATGCTCATTTAGGCATTTACGTACACACGTTGACCAATGCCTCCGCATTGGTCACAGTTCTCTGCTTGCTTTACGAACGGATTTCCTGGGGCTTTGTCAGAAACTTCCGTTAACTTGGTCAACCGTCTCACCGCTGACACTAGGCCTATCGGCTCCTCCACGATGTTCCACATTGCCAGTTTCTTTAAACTGTTTCATCCACCGCTTAACTGAATTCGTTGACGGAGGATTACAACCAAACTCTAAACGGTACCGTTTTTTTTAACTTTAATGACAGACTTTAATTCTGCAAGCCATAACCCACACATCGCCTTCTGCTGTACGAATGACATGACTACTGATTGTGCATTTCTCATACATTCCTCACCAGGCCACACCTAGTGCCACCTATCAGATTCTGGGAATAACAATTCTGCAAAACAAAAATTTAGAAACAGTGTTAGGAATACGTGACGGAGAAAAACAGACAATGCTCATAGTTTTTGTACATAATTTTGTAATGTGTCCAATAATTCTCGGACACCCTGTATTTATGGATGCGTGCATGTGCAAACCTGCCAGCCTCTCAGAACCAAAAAATGTAAAACTCGGATAGAAAAATCGCAACACGACGCATGCTGATAATTTTTTACGCCTATTTCAGCTATATAAATTCTTGATGATGAGAACGTAGGGATTTTTTCCTATATCAAAATTTTATTGAGAAACTAATTAAATCTAATCAGCAAACACTTTTATGTTGCTAATTATTAGAAAAAAAAATTACGATTACAGGAGAAATCTTCACTCCACCTAACTTCCGTTTTCGGAAATTTTGAGAGGCGGAAAACCTACATTTTGGAAGTCTGCGAGATGGTTTAATCAGGTTCTGGGGGTGTCAATTTTGTCTGCAGGACAAAAATAAATCTGTGATGGGCATCGGCCGTCACCGCGATTCTGCTACGAGGATTAGTAGAAACCGAATCTGCGGTGTACATCAGCCATCGCCGCAATTCTGCTACGAGGATTAGTAGAAACTGAATCTGCGGTGTACATCAGCCATCGCCGCAATTCTGCTACGAGGATGAGTACAAAGTAAACCTGCGTTGTACATCACCGCGATTCTTCTACGGGGATGAGTACAAAATAAACCTACAGTGTACGTCGCTGCGATTCTGCTATGTGGACGAGTACAAAATAAACCTGCGATGTTCATCGCCACGATTCTTCTACTGGGATGAGTACAAAAGAAATATGTAATGTACATCGGCCGTTGACATGACTCCGCTACGGGGATGAGTACAAAATAATTCTGTGACTTACATCGTCCTTCGCGAGAAAAAAATTATGATTACAGAAGAAATCCTCACTACACTTAACTTCCGTTTTTGGAAATTTTGAAAGGCGGAAAACTTGCATCTATGATAGGGAGTCTGCAAGATGGTTTAATAGGGTTCCGGAAATGTCGTTTTTGTCTGCAAGACCAAAATAAATCTGTGACAGACGTCGTCCGTCGCCACGATTCTGCTTTATAAGGCTTTGGTCTGAAAAGAGGGAAAATGGGGGAAAACATGACTATTAAAAAAAATCGTTTTTTTTTTTTTTTTTTGATGCAAAATCGTATTAGTGTACTGCAGCATGATTTATAGTACTAAATACGATAAAATCTTAACAGTTGGCAGGTCTGCGTGCATGATGGCAAGTACAGTGGGCGGTACACAACCTTGTCCAACTCCTTTCAGTAGACAACCCAGGCAGTTAGAGCAAATGCCTGACAAAACCCCTGTTACTTACAGGGGGCTTGTGAGAAGACACATTCAGATCATGTAAGGAATGAAGATGTGTTGCAGTTGTGTAATGTGAAGCAAAATGTTGTTAGCAAGGTGGATATTAATATGCTTCAGTGGTTTGGCCATGTTGAAAGGATGAGTTATGAGATGCTTACTAAGAAAAATTCTCGGCACAAGTGGCAGGAAAGAAAGGCAGAGGAAGGCCAAGGAAATCATGGGAGGATCAGATTCAGGAGTGCTTGAATGAGAAAAAGATTATGAGTATGAAGTACAGAAGATCTTGTGTACGACGTGTGATGGATGTCACTGAAGCCCGTGTTGTGCGTCAAATTGCTGTAAATGGAGAAGTTTGATACGGCAACAGTAAGTAAATAATCAGTTAAAAATTTATCTAGTGGTTTGTATTATGTGTTAAATGTTTATTTGTCAGATGGTCTTTCTTTGATGAGCTAACCTCTGAATATCAGAACAGCTTAATGATATGTATGTATGCTTGCATGATGCCAAGATAGACAATACTGGTTTATGTCTTGGTAATATCAGTGTGTGCAGATTGCTGTATGCTCATGACACAGTCCTGTTGGCAGAGAGTGAAAGTGAATTGCAGAGTGTGTTGTCCCAGATGTACGAAGTTGGCATGAAATTCAAACTGAGTATAAATAACGGAAAACCCAAAGTTATGGTTTTTGAGCGAGGTACTGAATGTAATATAAGTCTAAATGGCACAGTAATTGACCAGGTGAATGAGTTTGTGTATTTAGGAAGCATGTTTGACAGAGAGAACAAACTGGATGGTGAAATTAGTAGATGAGTGAATTCTTCATTGAAAATCATAGCTGCCTTAGGAGGATTTCACAGGAATGATGGGTTCTCAAGAGAGTCCCGCACAGTTGTGTATGAAACTGTAATTGTTCTTACTCTGATGTATGGCAGTGAAACCCAGGTACTACAGAAGAAATATACTAGTTGCTTGTGTGCTGGAGAAATGCGTTACTTACGGGGGATTTGTAGCAAGACACGTTCTGATCGTGTGAGGAACGGTGATGTGTTGCAGTTGTGTCATGTGAAGCAAAATGTTGTTAGCAAGGTGGAAACTAATATACTTCGGTGGTTTGGACATGTTGAAAGAATGAGTGATGAGATGCTTACTAAGAAAATCTTTTTAGGCCAAGTGACTGGAAGGAAAGGCAGAGAAAGGCCAAGGAAGTCATGGGAAGATCAAATTCAGGAATGTCTGCTTGAGAAAAAGGTTATGAGTATGAAGTATAGTAGAGATTGCTTGATTGACTACCTATACAGGCAATTCTTGAACAACAGAGACAGATGTAAACAAGATACAGCCGACTCATTTAAACTTTGTGGTAGACTACCATATTGCCCAGCTGCATCAGGCTTGTCGAAGAAAGAATGCCACACAGACAAATTATAAATAGCTGACACCGATATGGACAACGGCAGACTGCTACAACAAAATATTGAACAAAGATGTATGTTAAATAAAGCAGGCATCTACCAAATACCCATAATAATAAAAGCGAAACTATGAATTGTAAAACTGTATATATCGAAAGCACCAAAAGAAATATTAATACCAGATTAAAAGAACATCTGAATAACTGGACAAAAAACGAAGCTTGAACGTCAGTGATACAATTCTGCCTTCATAATCATGCTGTGCCCAACTGGGAAAATATTAAACTTATTACAACTCACACCACTCATAAAAAGATTCTAACAGCGGAGAACAACATAATGATTGAAAAAACAAAGATCATCATTTGTAATTCGAACACACCTGTTGAGCTATCACAAGCATGGAAAAATATGATAAAGCAAGAAAAACAGCGATTATTACATTCCCGACAATCAAATAAACATTGAAAGAGAAGGCTAAGAACGAGAACGGCCACAGATGGCACCACTACTAATGTATGAAACATGCATGACCATAGCGAAAATGAGGTCGACATGGGCGGTTTGGTAGTATAATCATTAGTTTACGTGAAGCAGTAACATCAAATACACCCCTGATAATGGCCACAAGAATTGTGTGCCAAAACACGTCGGCACGTTTGTCTTCGGATTCAAGGGCGACTTCTATTGCACCCTCGGGGATTCAGCATGCTGTTGGAGGTTATGGAATCTTTTAGAGCTGTTCTTAATATAATATGAATCTTTTTAACGAGGTCGTTTCTATTTGTTCATGTTCAAGATTTATCATTAACCTTCATTTTAAGCCTAAAACATCCTGTTTTTATGGCATTCTTTCCAAGGTCTTGTTGTTTCATAATTATTATTTTCAAATGCTAATAAGGGTATGCACAGGCCCTTTATTCTACAAGCCCACTGTGCTACTGTTATACACGAATGCAATAGTGTATTTTCAGACAAACAGCTGACTGACCAATTTCCATACTTCTCCAACACCACCTGTCAACAATCATATGGAATTTTTAAAAATTAAAGTACCATAAAAACTTTATTTTTGTACAGCGTATTATCTGCAGAACCTAAAATTTTAACTTTTTAACTAATAATTTGCAGATTATATGACAGAAAGTACAGAATTTACTGCAAATTACGCAACTTGAAGAAAGAAAAAAATGGAGCACCTGCGACAAATTTTTAGACTCCTGGAATTTTTTCAGCCATGGTGTATATAGATGCAGTTATTGTCATTATTTCTTTCATGAGAATCTGAGAATTATGTTCAAACTGGTCAGGGGGTGTGGGGTCAACAACAACAAACAAACAAACAAACAAAAAACACTACAGGTTGTCATAGATGCCAACCTCTAAAAGTAGTTTTCAGTAACCAACATGTTCATTTTTCAGTAATTTTCAGTAACAATTTTTTTTTTTCAGTAATTTTCAGTAATCCAGTCTACAGCGGCAAATTTGGGTATTTAACACTGCAACAAATTTTAATCTGTCAGAACTATTAACAAAATAATAATAATAATAATAATAATAATAATTGTAATAATAATACAATAAAAATAATTTGCTAGTAGGAAAATTTAAAATACTGTCTACCAGAAAAATATAATTTAAATTACCTCCAGACATGAAGAAAAATTATTCTATGGAATGTTGGCCAAATTATTATGATAAACTGGCTGTAGTTGCCATTTTGGCCTTCCTTAATTCAATTTGTGAAAACTTCTTCTGATAGCATAGTTCACTGTGTGCAATGCTATTTATTTTTTCTACTAATAAAGAAGACAGCACATGAGTACTTAAATTAGGTCTGAATTCATTCATGGTTTTTTTTTCACAATACTGAAAATTCTTTCTGTACTTGCATTGCTATGAGGGACTATTAAAATCATTTCCATAATTTTGCTTAATGATTCATACTTCAACTGGCCACTTTCATTTTTCATTAAAGAAATTCTGTGCCATACTTCATCTATTCTCGCAGAAGTAACAGCACAGTTAAAATTTCAAACTGATAGTGAGCAAATTCAGATTCCACCTTGTCAGATTCTTCTGGTTTCAAAACTGGAAACAGGGAACACATATATTGGACTGATGCAAAAGAAACACTTTGCCTTAATGCTACAACTGCAATTTCAGCATGATTCAGAAATTCATCATTAAGTGGAAATTTTCTTAAAATGTAATTGCAGCCTGCCTTGTAAAATTCCCTTACCTCAGAATAAAACGTAGCCACTGTGTTTTCACTCAAATCTGCAGTTGTGCCTATATAAGATCTCGCTTTTGACCCAATTACGAGATCACGGTTTTCTTTTTGATTTCTCCTTCTTTCAAAATTTCCATCTGCAAGAGATGTTGCTGTCACATCAAATGCCGATGGCTTGATAAATACGTACAAGCAATTCAGATAACAGACTATGAAGTTTTCTTTTTAATACATGCACAAGCGGAGCTTCCTGCTGCAAGAGCACGTTAACAGATGTAAATAATGGAAGAGTTGCAGATAAAAAAAGACAATAAAGTTTAGATGAAGGATTTCCAATCATACTTGCAAGGTTCTTATACTGTGAATTAGCTTCTTCATTGTCACTGAAATAATGTTCTAGAGCCTCCCACTGTTCTAAAATTTTGTCAATGAATTCCAAAAGTGATAACCAGCGAGTATGGACATGCTTTAGAATTTTGTGTGGTTTAGTACCACAAACAGCTCGACTCAGTTTTAGATTGTGTTTCCTCTTTGAACTTTTCTCCAAAAAAAGAACTGTATCAGAAACTGCTCAACATTAAATCCTTTCAGTTGAGTAGCAGATTTCTGTGCCGCTAAATTTACTAAATGGCATGAACATCGCTGCACTATGATTGCAGGCTAAACCTTCTTTATGTGAGAAACAACACCTTTTACTTGACCTATCATAGTGTTAGCATTGTCACAGGAAAATGACGCACAGTTGCTCCACGAGATATTTTTTTTAACAAACTCATTGTTCAAAACGTTGAATATTCCTTCACCTGTATTATTACTTGATTCAACCAATGATATCAAAACAGTTAAATTTTTCCCTATTTTTTTGTCAAAATATGTTATTGTAATGGGATACAGTTTCTTTGCGTGAGCATCATTACTTCTGTCTGTAGATAGAGAAAAAGGGTTTTTTTTAACTTCAGATACGATGTTACTTGTAGAAACACTGACCATGTGCTGAATTAGAGAAGTAAGTAGCCTTGGTTGTTCCACACGAATATTTGCGATCGCTGAATCGGGAAACATGGCTTGAAATAACGGTTTAGCATGGTCAGCAGCCAGCTGCTATGGGTAAATAGTGTTCCACAATAAATGAAGTGAACATAAGTTCTGCATTTATTACGCTGTTCTCCTTTGATGCAAACAAATCGCTCACTGACTGAACTTTCAACTCACCGAAAGATTTATGCTTTTTCGATTCTGTGTGTCTTCGGCAATCATCCCACCCACCGTGCGCAATACTAAAATCGCATCTACAAATTCTGAAAAACACGTGGTTCACAGAAACTTTTGATTTCTCAAAACAGGGCCAATCTCTATTGTAAGTTTCTAGAAAACACTGTTTCTTCTTCAACGACGAAGGTTTGTCTAAAGAACGCTTCATTCTAAATAAATGAAAGAAAACAGCAAAAAAAACTTCAGAATCGCCTCACCCTTCCGTGATGTAACAGTAGGGTAGCACGTGCAGCAGAGATAACCAAAAAGCATCAAGGACAATAAAGCAGAGGCGCTGCGTACGAGGAATGAAAGCAACTGCCCTGGTTGCACGCAGGAGACACGAAGTGCATCATGGGAGTTAGGAACGAATGCCTAAGCAGCGTCCACACAGAGCTAAACTGCGTAATTGCGTCCGGCAGGGAGAGAACCAATGGGAGCGGTGTCACGGAATGAAACACTGAGCCAGCATACATACATGAGACCGGCCGATGACAAAAAAAGCTGAACTTTTTAACTGGGTGGAAAATTGGGACACGCGAACGCGCGGTGAGCAAATTCAAATACAGCATATATACAATATTTAAGAGTACGCTAGCCATATGGAATTATTTTCTGTAAATTATGTAAGTAAATATTAAAGTGAAGCACATTATTATATTCACAATAGACAAGTAGGGATTTAAGAACAAAATAAAATGAAATATTTAAAAAAATCAGATTTAAAACTTACATGTGAATCTTTACTAGCTAAATCCTGAGGTGAAAAGTATTTGTCTAGGAAAGTTTGTGAATTTAGTCAAGCAATTAGAAACTTGCAAGAATTAGAAACATATATCCACAGCTTAGTTTTTAGTCATTGAAGAAGTCAATAAAGTATTTCTCAATGTAACCTTATAAAATGGCTTGCAAAATTTTTTGCTTGCATTGTGAATATGGTGACATGAATCTCCATCAACGTCAAGCAAGTGGGAGATTTTCTCTGCCCGAATTCTTGTTTTTAACCCTGTTTTTGAGCCTCTCATGACACATTCTTTCCACTTAGCTTTCAAACAAGCAAAACAAATTCCTTCTTAGAGAGAAAGAATGGAAAAACAAACAAACAAAAAAACGGAAAGCTGCGTCACGAACTTTTTAGAGGCTTCGGCCCGACGTAATACTGGCCCAAAGCCGTGCCCCCCTCCCCACTTAGCTTTCAAACACGTAAAACACATTCTTCCTTAGAAAAAAAAAAAAGAAGGAAAGAAACAGAGTTGCGTCACGAACTTTGTTCAGCGGCTTCGGGCCGATGTTATCCTAGCCGGGCGCCGTGCTTTCTTTCCACTAAGTTTTCAAACAAACAGAACACATTCCTCCTCCTTAGAAAAAAAAAAGGTTCGTCACGAACATGGTTCAGAGGCATCGGGCAGAAGCAATTCCAGACAACAGCGAAAGCACGTCCGAACCAACGTAATTCCGGATCACGGCAAAAGAAGCACATGCGAACTAACGTAATTCCGGATCACGGCAAAAGAAGACCACCAGGCCTACATAATCCCGCGGCGTGGCGCCATTCTTCCTTTCCACTTAGCTTTCAAACAAGCAAAACAAATTCCTTCTCTTCGGGGCGGGGCGGTAGAACGAATTTAAGAAAAGAAAGCTGCGTCACGAACTTTATTTAGACGCTTCAGGTCGAGCGTAATCCCGGGTAACAGCGAAAGAAGCACGACGGACATTTTTTTTTTTTTTTTTTTTGTTCACACTTTGAAACAAGCAAAACAAATTCCACCACCTGAGAAAAAAAAAAAAAAAGACAAAGGGCTGTGTTACGAACTTTGTTCAGAGGCTTTTACGTCGATTATTTACAAAATCAGTAAAACTTTCTTAATAACAGCGAAAATCTGAATATCCATAATTTTTTTGTTAGTCACCCGTAATCCCGGGGGAAATCCGTAATAATTACGGAGATTCCATATTTTTCCATCCTCCGTAGGAAGAGGATTCACGAGAGCTTCGATTCTCGAACGATCTCAGAAAAGCGGGAACGCATTCGGGTACATTTGCAAATTACAAGAGAGAGTTTCTGGCGATGACGTCACGGATAGAATCAAGCGGATAGTTTGGCCCTGATAGAATGCAGAGTGGCGATTTCCCGCAAGACACGGAAAGGGCTGCGGGAGTTTCCCTAACGCACGAAGTAGGCGGAGCTTCCACCCTTTGCGCTGCGATGCTCAAGTGACTGACAACCCATCCATTGTTGACAGCAGTAAACGAATTGAGCTCCTGACTCACCCTCCAACATTTCTTCTTGCCCCCCGCGTCTGCTCCAAAAGCAACGCTTTCAGCTAGAAAGCGCTTAGTTCTTTTACTCCACAAAAAAGCGGAATCGCGGAATTCCGCTTTTTTTATTTTTCTATAGAACGACGACCCCCCCCCTAAAAAATCCTGAAAAATTTCTCTTCATTTTTGCAATGACCTCGACAATGACCAAAATGATGCCGAAAAAAGCGGAGTTCCGCGAATGGTGCGGAAGAATCTCATGTATGCAGCATAGTGTGGTTGCTGCTCAGTCTCCGGTAGATGAATTGCCAATTAAGATGCAGAAATCTATAACACACAGAATGTAGCGTTTAATTCCCCCCCCCAGAAAAACCTGGAGAACCAACAAAAATTTTTAAGTTGATGAAAATTTGCTTTCTATCTCAGAAAATTAAATCAAATGGCGATTTTCCGTAATTTCAGCGGTGTTTCCGTACTTCCGTAACAGCAACCAAAAATCCGTAAAATTACGGAAAATCCGTACTAGTTGGCATCTATGCAGGTTGTATTAAAAAAAGGAAAGTCATCAAAAAGGTCATAAATTTTTAAATGCTGGTAGAAATCATGTGAACAGTCAGCCGCTACCCACCATATTCCTCTCCTTATAATAATAAATATGTTTCGCGGAATCCCGGTCGGTACAACAAAGATTAAATACATACACTTCCTAACTTCCCTTCTTGTCTGCAAGAACCACAGGAACCGAACATTGTGAAGTGATTAGCACGAGGGGTTTGGGGAGATGGAGATATAAATCTAAGGTGTAACACGTCTAAATTGCTGCAAAGGGAGGAAGGATATAGTACCAGTCGCGTTTTCCGTAAAAGATTCTCCCACAATCCTTTGGGACTCCTTTCAGCGGGCGTCACTTCCGCTGCCGGTAGAGATGACGCAGTAATTGAATGGCATCCATAAGATACTGTTTTGCTGAAAACAGTTCAAAAACAACAATAAAAAAAAAAAAAAAAGACATAAAAGTTAACCCTCGCCAATTAACAAATCACCAAACAGCTTGCATGTCGGGTGTCACCCGCCATGCCAACGATGCCTTTACAGCTTGTATGTCGGAGCTGGCGAGCCAAAGCTGAACTTTTACAGCTAAAATAGTACTAATTGCTCCAAATTTCTTGGCGTAGAATATAAATAAAAGTTTCCAAGCTTTTGCACATAAACCAGATGGCTTTTTCAAGGAAAGTAGACAACTAACTGCAAACTAGATAGTGGAACACTTCAACAATTCGAACGTGGTGACTTGACTAGACAATAAATGAATAGGCGCAAATGTGATCAGACATTCGAAGAAACGAGGTCATGTTGGTTGGGCGCACGGTACTGTGGTAGAAAACACAGCATTATTTGAAGAATTGATTCCAAATGCATGGCAACTCGAGAGAGACGCTATCATTACAAGCCTCGCTGCTGGTCAAGATTTCCAAGGTTTCGTGAATGGCAGTAGATTGAGGTGTGGAGTATGAAGCTAATTTCTTGATATCATTCCACATAGTTTAAATTCAGGTTAAAACATCTATAGCGGAAGCCACAGTTGTTCTTAAATTTACGTGCATACAAATATAAGTATTACAAGGCTTCTTACCTCTTTTAACATTTCACTACACGTTTCATTCCTTCTGCCGTCATGCTTGGTTTAGGCCTCCAGTGCGGTGTTCTATTTTTGGTCTTCAGGTTCTTTCAAATGCTCTACCAACGCTCAAGTCCTTGAAGTGCCTTGTTGTTACAAATATAAGTATTACAAGGTTGCTTACCTCTTTTAACATTTCACTACACGTTTCATTCCTTCTGCCGTCATGCTTGGTTTAGGCCTCCAGTGCAGTGTTCTATTTTTGGTCTTCAGGTTCTTTCAAATGCTCTTCCAACGCTCAAGTCCTTGAAGTGCCTTGTTGTTGCCCAGGTTGCAAAATTGTATCCCCTCCCTTCCCATCAGCTCGTAAAACCTAACTTTCGTTGCTAAAAACCAATTTTTGAACATAAAAAAACCCTTGATGTTATGGACATGCACAAACTGCCTATTTACAAACATACAAAATTCGATGTTATGAAAAAGTTAAAAACGTATATACAATATTTGTATATACGTTTTAACTTTAAAAATTCCGAACAAAAAAGTTAAAAATGTATATACAATATTTGTATATACGTTTTAACTTTTTCGTTCGGAATTTTGTATGTTTGTAAATAGGCAGTTTGTGCTTGTCCATAACATCAAGGGGTTTGTTTTGTGCTCAAAAATTGGGTTTTAGCAACGAAAGTTAGGTTTTACAAGCTGTTGGGAAGGGAAGGGGATACAATTTTGCAACCTGGACAACAAGGCACTTCAAGGACTTGAGCGTTGGAAGAGCATTTGAAAGAACCTGAAGACCAAAAATAGAGCACTACACCGGAGGCCTAAACCAAGCATTGACGGCAGAAGGAATGAAACGTGTAGTGAAATCATAATATTTGAACTTTCAAGGTATTAAAACACCATCAACGTGCGCATATTTACGTGCAATTTATTAATGATATATTATTAAAACAACCAATCACTTACCTGAAAGATCATGGTCACTTTATTCCTTAACACTTCTAGCACGTCCATCATCGTCATGCAAATCCGCTGGCTTTCAAAGGTTGAAAATCCTTGCCAATGAGATTCATTCTTTCGGGGATGAAACATTGTCATCTCCTCAATAGCTCTGCTCACTTGAGCTGTGGTGGGCAGGTGAGACACATCTGCCTCCTGAAGATGACAGCTGCCTGTTGAAAGCGCTAGAGGATCGTGTGTGACGGGCTGAATGAGGTTGACACTTGCAGTAGGGTTAGCACGGAGTTTTGAAACGGATGGAGCACTTTTTTTAGTCACTGTTGACAAAGGTTTAACTGCCTGGGAATGTAAAGTGTAATTATGTACATAGTCTTTTTAACTGAATGTATGAATGAGTGGTATGGTGTGTATGTTTTGTGAGGTTTTTATGGAGATGACGAGCTACAGTTACGTATCCTATGGCAGAGGGAAACCTACGTGTTTTGTCCAGTTAAAAAAAGAAAAAAAAAAAAAAAAAAAGAAGGAAAATACAATGTTTCATCCCGAAAGAATGAATCTCATTGGCAAGGATTTTCAACCTTTGAAAGCCAGCGGATTTGCATGACGATGATGGACGTGCTAGAAGTGTTAAAAGGAATAAAGTGACCATGATCTTTCGGGTAAGTGATTGGTTGTTTTAATAATATATCATGCAGTGAAATGTTAAAAGAGGTAAGAAACCTTGTAATACTCATTCCACATAGGATCAGCGGACTTGAACTTGACCTCTCTTGATAGGGCAGTGGTTATTTTACCGTCTTCTGTATCCCTTTTATGTTTGTTGATTCTAATTCAAAACAAACGTTTGGTCATTCCGATGTAGTATCGCCCGGAGCCGTCCAGATATTGTAGTGGGATTGCATAAACACCTGCCTCATTGAGAAGAGGGGGCTTGTCAATATTTCTCTTAAGCATCGTATATAAAGATGCCGGAGACCTTATGCCGACACCGAAGCACATCCTCCTGAGTGCGTTTTTGAGACGATAGGAAATTTTTGTTATGTAGGGAATAGAGCCCAGGTAGCGAAGTTGCAGGATAGAAAGATTGACATGGCTGGTTCTGGCTTTTTGATAAAGTTATGCATCTGGTTTTACGTATATCATGCCTCAGTGGCCAATTCGACGATGTTTTCTAGTTTCGAATCTCTAGAACGAACATCTGAGGAGACGGCGAAGGCTCTTCTAATTCGAGAATGGAAGAAGGCCGTCTTGTAATCATCAGGGCAGAATGAACTGCGGAGCATCAAGTTGGGAACAGAGGTGGGTTTATAATAGACTTCCGTACAAAAGCGATTGTCATGTGATTTTCTCACTAAGACATCGAGATAAGGTAAGGTGCCACTGCTCTCAAGCTCCATAGTGAAATTGATCATACGGTGTATATAATTGACTTTATCGAGGAAAGATGGGAGAGACTTCTTTCCGTGAGGCCATATGAAAAACACGTCGTCCGCATATTGCAGCCAGGTAGTAGGCCTTGGGGTGATGTTAGTGAATATATGGTTGCTCAATGGGGCGAAGTATTGCTTCTGCGAGAACGGCTGAAAGCAAAGATCCCATCGGAGCGCCATTTACTTGCTTATAAACGTGCCCTTGGAAACTGAAGTAACTGGAATTTGAGACCAAGTCCATCAATTTGAAGATACTGAGGCAAGACTCTTGTGAATAAACTGATGAATTAGAAACAGCCTCTTTCAACGTTCTGATGGCGTCCGGCACGAGGACTGATGGGTAAAGGAATACCATGTCACCAATTTCAGATAAAGAGAATCAAAACATTCAAGAACAAACATAACAATCGGGTCATACATATAACAAAACTAGATCCCAGTGCAAAAGGTTAGCCAACTAACAATTGAGTCCTAGCAAAAGAAGAAATCTTACCTAGATTTGAAATCTGGCTTTATCTGTTTCTTGCTGGATTCCTTTAACTTTAATTGTATGCCACTATAAATGGAAGATAAAAAGTTTTAAAACTTTAAATTAAAAAATACAAATTTTAGAAAAATATACCTAAATAAAATATTTCCCATAAATATGAGATATAGATAACACAAACTCTTAGCAACTACCATGCTTCAAGTATTAATTACTTCCTTAACTTTACTTGTGGTTTTAAACTAAACTAAAAAAAAAAAAAAACAAGCTAAACAAATTTGGTGGTCTTGAAATACAAAAGAAGAAAGTGCATGGTTAGTAATATGTAAACACATACACGCACGCACGCGCACGCGCACACACACACACACGCGCGCGAACACTTAGAAGCTATATTCTCTGATTTCAGATGTTAGTTCCTCAAAGCAATATGACAAGAACATTGCTCAAACCAACTTAAATGGTGGAGCTAAATTTTGCTTACTGTTAATGAAGTATCAACCACCTTCAACTTATAGTAGCACGATTAGATTTGAAACAAATTTTGGATAATCTACAATTGGTTCTAACAGCATATTAAAACTCAAGATTTCAGATTTACAGCCTATAAATAAACCTTAAAATTCTGAACAAAATCTAGCAACTGAGCTCTTGGTTTGGGGCAAAATTGTTAACTGGGATATTAATCAAGAACTAAATTTGAATAACATTTAAATTGGTTCAGTTTTAAAATCTGAAAATCCATCAGTTGGAATATCTTACAAGTCATTATGAGTTTGCTACCAGTTTAAACAAAATTAGTTAAAGAAAACTACATAAGATTAATTTAAAAACTTTTACACCACAAGCTTGCATACAAAATAAGAAATTCCACCAACTTGAAAGAAATATGCATCAAATTATCTTCACACATTGCTAGATGTTAACAAAGAAAGTGAAAATGAAACTTGAAATCAAAGGGTAATTTGTCATATGGATATTAACTGATAAAAAGCCCTTCAGTCCTATGAAGCAGAAAAATGAAGTTATATAATTAAATACACTATAGTAGGAGCACACAAAGCATTTAATCTACACTGCTGGCCAGCCAAAATGCAACACCAAGAAGGAAGCGTCTGATTGGCCTGAAATTCGCAGCATGCGTCACCCGCGAGAGGACATGCAAACGATTAGCATTGCAGGGCATATGCAAATCATGTGCGCTCGGCACGCCACCAAGAAGCACTATAAGAAGGGTGCACAGAAGGTGGGGTGTAAGTAGTGGAAGTGTGTTGTGCTGCCGGACCTGTGCGTGGGAAGCTTCCTGATGCCTCATCGCACAATACGGCAGTCATTCCAGCACGTTTCGGAGTTCGACAGAGAATGAATAGTGGCTTAGTGCAACAGCGGTTTATCGTACCGAGACATCAGCGCCCGTGTGGGACGACATCCAGCCACAGTGAGGCGAGTATGGATTCAGTAAGTGCGGGAGAGACGGACGGACGGGCGAACCGATTGCCGCAGCAGTGGCACACCACCTAACAAGAGGACTGGCATGTTGTGCGGCGAGCATTGACGGCTCGCACCGCCACATCACGAACATTAGCGCAGGAATTAGGGTGTGTTGCGCAACAGCCTGTGTCAGCACGTACCGTTCGAAATCGTCTGCAGGATCGGGGACTTGTCGCACGGCGCCCATTGCTCCGATTACCATTGGCGTTACACCATCGGCGAGTGCGGCAGCAGTGGGACGTTGAACGCTGCACCTGGACTACGGAATGGCATGACACTGTTTTCTCCGACGAATCCCGCTTCTGCCTGCAACACCACGATGGTCTAATCCAAGTGTCGCGGCACCGCGGCAAGAGACTGTATGATGCCTACATTATGCATCGCCATACCCGCCCGTCGCCTGGTGTTATGGTTTGTGGCACAATTGGATATGACACCTGCACCCCTGTGGTACGCATCGCCGGTACACTCAACAGCCACCGCTACATCTCCGACGTTTTGGAGCCTGTAGTCCTCCCTTACCTGCAGGACCTGTCAGCGGCCATGTTTCAACAGGACAATGAGCGCCCGCACGTGACACGCATCGTGCAAAAATTCTTCACGGCCCACCAGGTGTCACTGCTGCCGTGGCCCACCTGTTCACCCGATATGTCGCCCATTGAACACGTCTGGTCGCTGATCGGCAACCGAGTGGCCCGGCAAGCACCACCCGCGGCTATGCCTGATGAACTGTGGCAACGTGTGGAAGCAGCCTGGACCGACATACCCCAAGCCCACATCCAAAGCCTCTTTCGTTCAATGCCGCGGCGTGTAGCGGCTGTTATTGCCAGCCATGGGGGCCACACGAACTATTGATGTCTGCATGTTCTGCAAGTCGCACAGGCCTGTAAGCTCAATCATTTCATCTTTGTATCTGTTGCTATGTGTTCAGTAAATCTGGCTTTGCAATCTCGTGTCCTTCTTGGTGTTGCATTTTGGGTGGCCAGTAGTGTATATAAATATCAGCATTACATGTTACTTCCTGAAAATGTTGGGTGGTGAAAACAATGCAATATAAGACAATCTATGTATGTATAGAAATAGTTTCTTTAATATTCATAGTGTGTGTTCCATCAACATCTGCATTTCAAAGCATAAAAAGAAAATATATGAGGTATGATCAAATGAAACCCATTCATGCCACGTCACATGGACCATCGCTTGGGGAGCATGATGACGTCACATCTTGCGTAATAAATGCAGACCAATGAACAAGCGAGTATGCATTCATTCTCTTTGCATGTGTGGCTTGTACGGCAGATCGTTGACAATATGGCCGGTGTGATTCCGAATCCGTCCAAGGTGGATCAGCGAGCTGCGATTCAGTTCCTAACTGCGGAAGGATGTCGACCAATCAACATTCGTAGACATGAGGAAGCGAAAGATCTTCCACGGCTGGGTTAGGCACATGCTGTTGCGACAGACGAGGCCATCGCTAGGATTCATGTAGCAATACAGGTGGAGCGTCGCCGGAGCATACATTCACTATGTCATTTGGGACAGTTCAAATGGTGGCTACGAAGACACTGCAGTATCGGAAGGTATGTTCACAATGGATCCCACAGATGCTGACCAACCACCGTAATGAAGAATGCACATGGGAGTTTGAACCACTTGCGTTATGAAGCGGAGGGTGATGCATTTCTGTTGCACATAGTGGCATGCTCATTGGTTTGGTGGATGGCTCAAGTGTCACCACTTTGAGCCATCCACCAAACCAATGAGCATGCAATGGAAACATCCCGGATCACCAAAACACAAAAAATTCAAGTCATAGGCTTCTGCCAGTATTTTGCATTTTTTTACCATGACGGTTTATGTTGGTGGACTTTAAAGAGCCTCGCGTGAACATCACTGCCAACCGCTACAAGGACACACCGGACAAGCTGCATAAAGTCATCAAGAACAAATTACCACGGTTGGAAACACAAGGAAACATACGGCACACTTTGCAGTAGTCAAAGGGTAAAAGTCCACACGAGCAAGGAGGAGAAAGAATTGTTTAGAAATTCTCGTTGCGCTGAGCGCGTGGCAAATCACGTGAACTCTCACACACTAAGTGGCAACCAAACAGAGAAGGTGTTCTTCATCAGCTGCAATGTTTTAATTCTTCAGGTGTTCTTCTTCAGCTGCAATGTTTTAATTCTTCAGCTGCAATGTTTTGCAAGCTATAAAAATGAATCTTCAATATGTTTTGTGTATAGTGCTCCTATTATGTTAATTTATTAAATGGTATCCTTTGATGAAACAAAAAAAACTATTATTCAAGGTGAGTTTGCTCATGCATGCTATAATTTTTCTTTTCCAAAGTTTTAAGTCTGCCATTAGAGCATTGCGCTGCTAGCTTCCGAAAGGCATAATTAACGATAAAGTGCAGATAGGTAAACATTCTGTTTTATATATCACACATAATTAATTATCACACAACCAATAAATATGATTATGAAACTGAACTGTTCCATGGATGAGACAAAAATGAACTTGGAGTAAAATGTTAAATGGAATGCAATAACGACAAAATGCTAACAAAGGGTTTCTGAAAACGAAAGTAAAAAGTTTTCGTTCACTGCATAAGCCATGTTGCATGCATAGTTGATAAACAAGTGAAACTTGCTCTAAGACAACAAGACTGGCGTTTTCTAGTCCAATAAATGCGACAAACTTTTCCATCACAAAACTGAATAATGAAAATTATACAGTTTGGAAATTTAAAATCCAAATGCTTCTCTCATCAAAGAAGATACTTGGAATGTTGTTTCCCAAGAGGAACCTACAGTTAAAACTGAGGACTGGATTAAGAAAAACGCACAAGCGATGTCAACAAGAAGTCTACTTTTGACTGATGAACAAATAATAAATGTCATAAATGAAATGACTGCACAAAATATGTGCTTAGCTTTGCAGAGAATTCATGAAAGAACAAATTTAAGCAGTAAGCTCTATTTGCTTAGGAAACTGTACAGTAAAAGGTACAATTGACTGCAAAAATATGCAGGAACACATCAACCAGATATTAGAAATTGCAAATAAAATAAAATCAATAGGTGAAGAAATTAAAGATTCACGCCTAACAGCTATCATGTTGTGTGGTTTGCCATCCACATATGACACATTTGTAACAGCTCTTGAAGCAAAACATGAGGATGAACATTAGAATATGTTAAAAATAAACTCATTGACAAATATAATAGTCGAAAAGAGAGAGCACAAACAAACACAAATTCCACAACAGCATTTCAAACAAGTGATAAATCTAACAGAAATGCAAACGATGCAAAACACTGCACATATTGCAATAAGAAGAAAGGTCACACTAAAAATGAATGCTGGAATTGGGGAAAAGTAAAAGGGAATAAGAATACACAGAAGTCCCACAAACAGAAGATTACAAACACACAGGCAAGAAATCAGACTAAAACTGCCAGAAATAAATTTGAATCAAACAAAAATGATGAACTAAAATTCAAACATGAAACAGAAGGGTTCACACACTTAAAACAACACTAGCCAAAGTTGAAAATACAAAATGGTCAAATCAATTTAGGCGCCACTAGCCATATGACCAATAATGAAAATTTTCTCACAGAAATTGACCTAGATGCTAAGGAGGGTATTACAACTGCCAACGGGGCAAAAACACAATCCTCTGGAAAAGGAACTGGATATTTGCATTGCATAAATGATAAAGGGGAAGTAAAGAATATAAAAGTAGAAGTACTTTACGTCCCAGAGTTAGAAACTAGCCTCCTATCAGTGAGAAAAATTGTTGAAAAGGGTTATAGGTGTTACTTTCAGTGGAGACCAATGCATAATAAACATAATAAAATGCAGTGAAATCACTGCAGCCATAGGCACTACTGATAACCCAAATCTCTATAAGCTGAATACAGTGGGAGAAACTGAAAAAGCTAATTTTGCTGAACACTGTGAAAAACAAAATTGTATAAACTTGTGGCAAAGGTGTTTGGGGCACAGAGATCCCAAAAACAACCGAGAGATGGAAAGAAAAGAAATGGTAAAAGAATTAAAATTGTCTGATTGCAAAAGAAATATAAATTGTTAATGCTGCATAAAGGGCAAGCTAACACAAAAACCATATCCCAAGGAGAGTGTACATAAAGCACGAAAGCAACTAGAGCTAATTCATAGCGACATATGTGGTTCTATGGAATCTATAACTCCTGGAGGGAAAAGATACTTCATAACTTTCACTGATGACTTCAGCAGATTTACATAAAAATTGAGCAATACACTGCAGTCACAAGCACCAAATTCAAAACCATACCTAGTACAATCAGAACTGACAATGGTGGAGAATACGTTAGTTCAGAATCCGAAAACTATCATACCGAGAATGGAACTGAACACCAAACAAGTGTACCAAATTCACCACAGCAAAATGGTGTGGCAGAAAGGAAAATTGGTATCTCTTTGAAATGGCAAAGACAATGCTCCTGGATTCGAAAATAGAAAACAAGTTTTGGGGAGAAGCCCTCATCACTGCAACACACCTGCAAAATAGGCTACCACCCAGATCTATAGAAAAAAACACCATTCGAACTATGGAAGGGCTACAAACCTTACATAGGACATATAAAGGTGTTTGGCTGCAAAACATATGCTTATGTGCCAAAACAAGTCCGAAAGAAATTTGACAATCATGCTCAAGAAGGAAAATTGGTTGGATGCAGTGAAAGAACCAAAGTGTATCGTATCCTAATACCAGGAACAAACAGTGTAATAATAAGCCGTAGTGTAAATTTGATGAAAGTCTCAGTGTACAGGAAAATTATAGGCCAATGTCAAAAACAGGTGAAAACACACAAGATATTGTTTTTGAAAGTGAAAATTCTTTGTTAGAATCAAATGGATCAACAAGTGAAAGCACACAACTGAGAAGATCAGCTAGAACTACAAAAGGAAAACTGCCCGACAGATTAGCATACATCGCCAAAGCGAAATCTAAACCTGAACCTACAAACTGGCATGAAATACAGAAATTGCCAGAAGAAGAAAGACAAAATGGCTGGACATCACAAATGAAATCCCTAAAGAAGAATTAAATGTGAGAACTTACTGATCTGCCCAAAGAAAAGAAAGCCATTGGTTGAAAATGGACATTTAAAATAAAATACTATGCTAATGGGGACATATATAGTACAAAGCATGACTTGCAGCAAAGGGTTTTAATCAAAGGCCCGGTAAAGATTATGATCAAACATTTGCTCCCATCATAAAACACACTACAATTTGCACCCTGTATTTTTCTGTATACAAAAAAATGCATGTCCCCTACTGACCCTTTCCATCTCAATTAAGGCAGAGGGTGTCAGTTGACCACCTCCAATTTTTTTGAAAAATTTATGGTAGGTACTCCTTATAGAGGTATAAAGTACTGCAAAAGGATTTTTCATTAAAAGAAACTTTTTGGTTCAGCTACAGCATTTTGAAAATAGGCAAAAAATACACCCATGATGAAAATAATGTGAAACACCAAATTTTTAAATGTACACTGCTCCTGTACTATTATAACAGGTAGAGACTTGAATTTTTTTTTTTTTTTTTTTTTTTTTTTTTGAAGCTATTGAATTGGCCTTTATTTATGTTCACAGAAATCGACCAAAGTAATGTTGCTAGATGGCAAAAAAGTATATATTTATTACAAAAAAATTTTATTTTCCACAAATTTAGGATTTTTTTTTTTTTAAAGAAAAAGATTTATCAGGTGGGTAAGTGCGCCAATCTGCACTTCTACTCGGGTTGTTTTAGCAGTAATTTTATTTTTATCCTGTGATGCATGCAACTCATAAAATTAATTTTTAAAATATACAAAATTTCAAAAAATCAACATTTTTTAATTGCAATATCTCAAAAACCCCATTTTTTTAAATTCTGAAATTTTGTTTAAATAATGTCCTAATGGTAGGTAGTTAACTGTGGGAATCAGATTACTGGATTTTTGCCTTGACATTTTTCTACGAATTTTTGAAAATGCACTTCTCTCCTTCTCAAACCTCTAAAGTTGGGTTGTTATAATAAAAAAAAAAAAAAAAAAAAAAAAAAAAATCGAAAAATATTTCTGAAAAGTTTACCTGAGTATATATTCCAAATTGCAGTGTCAATCTATATTTTAAAGTCATTTTTATGATTTTTAATAATTGTCACCTATGTACATGTTTATTTTTTTTTATAAATCCATAGTCTATACACATACAATACATTATCTCAGTTACAGTTAAGATTCAATTTCTATTTACATACAAAAAAGGCCTAAAAAATTATGAGCTTACCATCATAACTACAAATTATTCAAACTGAGAAAAGCTGCTGAATTTTATTGATTTCCTTCTCATCAAAGGTATGAAGTCGTGCAGAACATCCAACAGGAGTTGGGGCATTCACCTTTAGAAGTACATTTTTAAGGGCACTGGACACTTGTCTGTTTTCTTGCCACATTCTTCTGGCCATCAAAAACCTCTGGCTGGTTCATGAGGGTGCATGAAAGATACTGTTATGTCCTCGAATTCTTCAGACATGTTTGTAATCTGTCCCATCCATCCACCAGTTATCGTCATAAATGCATCCTATAAATTCTCCTATTTGAAAATCATTCACAGAAAATGGGTTCTTTTTTTGTTGGCTTGAAAATTGCACTGCTTTATGTGGGTGCCGGACTGTTTTGGCCATTGATGGTTTATTTCCTTGTACTAACCAGGAATGCTGTGACTGTATTCCAACAACAGATTTTACTGTATCCCACTCTTCTACTTTGCTGGTTCGATAAGATTGAACTTCATAAGTTGTGAGGAGTAGAAGTTTAGTCTTTGGGATCAAGGGGGAGACAGTTTTAACAAATGAAGGTGCATCTCTTATAGCTTGTGAAGCTTCTTTCTGTAAGTTGAATTTAGTAGCAAAATGTTTGCACAGGCCACTCACACCATCACACACACTCTTGCATTGGCCTGTGGCTCAGAAGATCCACTTCCTTGTTACATTTGGGTCCCCCTTCATAAGTTCATAGAGCTGATATTTGTTTTTGAAGTGCCCGGCTGCTCCATCTGAGATGTCCTTTGGAAGAATTTAAAACAATTGTTTACAAGTCTTAGCAATTTCACTTTTTATGAGCAGAATGGCACACAGAGCATGTGCTGTGTCGTGGCTTATATCATTGCATGCTACCACTAAAGACTTGGTCTCATTTAGAAAGTATGCAATGCATGTAAAGAGTGAGATCTGCACATTGTTTGCCAGTAGTAACTTTGCACTTCATCAGGTAGAATTACAGATCAGTTCTGAGCAAAGTCAAAGTACAACACCAACACTGGACTATATGTTGCAGACTGTTTAACCTCTGCTATCCCATCCCTCTGGATCCGCTCATTATAAATTATGGAAGAGTTTCTTCCCTATCGATATCCCCCACCTTCAGCAGCTCTCATTTTCATTGACTCTCCCAATGACTCTCAAGCAGCCTTAATAGGTGTTTCACAGTACTCCATAAAAATTGCAACGGGCAGTACCATTTTCAGTGTCACAGCTTTGGAAAATCAAACTTTGAAATAATATTAGCTGCAGTTTAGCCAAAGAATTATAGCAAATTGTAGTTTACCCATGAGTCAAAAATTGCCTAAGTTTCATAAAATCATTCACCACCATTTTCACTGTTACTAATGTTTTCTCACCATTTACGGATTTAGTCACATTTAGCGACTTGGTGAATGCTTAGTGCGAGCCCTGCCGGGAATTGTGTTCTCCTGCTATTAAAAATTTACTAAATAATGTTTACAATTCTCATTTTTTCACTTAATTCAAAAATTTGAAAAAAAAAAAAGGGCCATTTTTTAAAAATTGGAAAAAAAAAGTGTCATTTTCAAAAATATGTAAGAAAATTTCAAGACAAAAATCCAGTAACCTGACTCCCCCAGTAAACTACCTACCATTAGGACATTTGGACAAAATTTCAGAATTTTTAAAAATGGGGTTTTTGAGATATTGCAATTAAAAAATGTAGATTTTTTGAAATTTTGTGTATTTTAAAAAATTAATTTTATGAATTACAAGCATCACAGGATAAAAATATAATTACTGCTACGACAACCCTAGTAGGGCTGCAGGTTGGCACACTTACCCACACCTGATAAGTCTTTTTCTTAAAAAAAAAAAAAAAAAAAAATCCTAAATTTCTGGAAAATTAAAAAAAATTGTAATAAATTATATAAATTTTTTGCCATCTGGCAACATTCGTTTGATCAATTTCTGTGAATTTGAAGAAGGGAGAATTCAATAGCTTCAAAATTAAAAAAATCGAGTCTACTTGTTATAGTTCAGTAGTGTGCACTTAAAAAATTTGGCGTTTCACATGATTTTTGTCATTGGTGTATTTTTTGCCTATTTTCAAAATGCTATAGCTAGACCAAAATTTTTTTTATGAAAAATCCTTTTGCGGTACTTTGTACCTACCTCTATTAGGAGTAGCTGCCATAATTTTTTCAAAAAAATTGGAGTTGGTCAACTGACACATGTTGGTGACACCTGCCTGAATTGAGATGGAAATGGTCTACTTTGATATAAAAACTGCTGTTTTGTACAGCATTTTAGAAAAGGAAATCTATATCTCAGAACCAGCAGGATACATAGAAAAAGGCCAAGAAACGAAAGTACGTAAACTGTAATCTATATCCAAAAAAATGTTTGAAACCATGTTTGAAATAAAAGATCTTGGGAAGGTGACAAATAATTTGGGCATACAGGTGGAAAAAGACAATGATGGAAGTTACCAAATTCATTAAAGTGCAAAAATAAAGAAAGGATGTCATCAACAAATATGATGAAGAGCCACTAAAGAAAAGTCACACACCAATGTCTACAGACTTTGGAAAACACAATCAAGTAGAATAAGAAACACTCGCGGATAATTCCGTATACAGCGAAGTAGTGGGAGCTTGGTTGTACACTTCCACAATGACTAAACTGCTACCTAGAGACCAGCATGAAAAGTTGAGGACTAAACTTGGAATGATATGCAGCTACAGCTCATTGAGTGGGAGATTGTTGGAAATGCAAGGAAACATATGGTGCACTCCGCAGTAGTCAAAGGGTGAAAGCCTGCACGAGCGAGACTTTTACCCTTCAACGCGTCCGGCTGAAGTCCGTGCCAGCCAGCCGGACACGCCTCTCTGCTGCTTTGTTATGCCATTTCACCGAGCGTGTCTACACAATATGGTTGTTGATAGTAAGTGCTCGTGCTTGTGGCTGTTCGCGTACATGTGAAAATGTATCGGCATACTCTAGAGAAGCGAGTGTTTATTGCTCGCACTTATTGGAAAACAGAATCGATAAAGTCTTGTCAACAGCAATTCCTGGAGAAGTTTGCAGGCAGACATCCGCCAAGCAAGTCCACCATTTGGGCATTGTCGAAGAAATTGGAAACCAAGGACACTTTTTAGACGACCATGCAGAAGGTCGTCCACAAATGTCCAAGGAAACGATCCATAATGTAAAGGCCCAACTACTTGCATACCTGCCAGCTTTCAAAAACCGAAATCCGTAAAAAAAATTAATCTATATGTTCGATGAAAATTTTAATCGATATATTCAATGAAATTACTTGTAGCGCATATTGATTAAATGTACTGAACATATCAATTAAAAAACGATATGTTACCTTTGAAACAAGTATCAACTTTTAATTGATATGACTACAGATGTTTGAATTTATCGGCACGTTTATTTCGATTAAAATGGAATCTATACATAATTTCTCATTACTATGCTATCATTATGATCTATAAAGAGATAAAAATTTATTTTTATGGAGGTTTGCATCTCAAGGGAAGGATGTTCGCCCCTTTGACCCCCAAATACAATAGGATCGTATCCCACGCCGTCACGGAACAAACTAAAATGTTTTCAAAAACGAACCATTTTCTTGCTAGGATTATCTTACAGAGAGACGGACGATGAGACAGTCAAATGAAATAAATGAGTGACACTAATTGGTAAATTATGCTCAACTAAAAACAAAGTGAATAAACACTTTGCACGAATCACATCTAGTTCATTTATAACTTTTAACAAAGGAAGTTAATTTCGTATTTTTTTTTCCACGCAGTCAACATTAGATTTATGCTTGGCGCTATATGATTAGTAATATCATTCCTTTCACCACGCGAAACGCTGAAATTACATCGACACATAGAGCGAAATACATATTTTTAATTGTTTGAAGATTTTGCAATACACAGAAAACTCCTCAAAATATGCATTTTTATATCGCTGCTTATAGCGAATCACTAATACTAAATTTATTGACACTTGAAAAAAAATGCAAGTAAAACTGCTATAGTAAAACAGTAGCAGTTTAAAGAGATGCAATTTGCAGAGGAAAAAATAGTACTGCAACATATTAATTTGGTTGAATCAAGGCAAAATATTTTTACGCACGTTATCAAGAGACGAACAAAGCACGGTTGGGAAACGTACAAACTTACTAACGGACGAGCAAAATAAATCATTGCTGGAGAAGCACTGGCTCGAATGAACATTGGACTTACTTTTTTTCTTTTAACTTCCTAGTAGCATTCTTCCGTTAGGTCAAATTTATTACCTGAGAAGAAGTTACGAAACCATGACCCAATGCATTTTTAATTTCACAAAACTAACAGTTTTTGCTTAATTTCGTCATGTCGGGTATCGATCTGGGCTTAAAAATTACACAGATTTAAAATCCATTTGAATTTTTTTTTTTCTACAATAACTACGTTCTGAGATCGCGTTTCGAACTAAGAGTAGTAAAGACACCTGCTCCCAAGTGTGTGCTGCAATGCAAGTCACGCCCACTTTGGCCTCCTCAGAAGTTGCGACCCGGGGGAACGAAGAATGCATTACCTGAAAAGGAGAAGAGGGGGGGGGGGACAGTGAGAGAGAACCAAACCCAAGGTTAAACAAGCCCAGCTGGTTGTTATCCTTATCAGTTTATGCGCGGCACAAGTTTCAGTGTTTGAAACAACGCAAAACCTAACACGTGGTAAAACTGCTGCAAATGTTCCCACAAACACATTACGAATAAGCTTATTTATAATAACTGGAAAGTTGTTCCTAACTTAAGTCGGCACTTTACTTTGAATGGATTAAGTTAAATAAAAAAAGGTTTAATAGTGGGTGCAAAATCATCAAAAAGAGGAAAGTAAATCTCGGGAAACCATCAAATCCGTAAAATTAACATTTTGCCCATAAAACAAGTCACGTTTCCGTAAATTTTACGGGGGAAATTGTAAAACCTGGCAGGTATGTTCTTGTGTCTCCCAGGAAGTCACTTCGCCGAATGTCACAGGAAACAGGGTTGCCCAAAAGCACCTGTCAACGTGCTGTGAAAAGCGAAGCTACATGCGCACAATATCTCCGTGGTCCACGAACTAAAAGAGCCTGACCACGTGAAATGAGTGACATCCTGTCAATGGTTTCAGACATTTCTTCAGAAAAATCTGGGCATTCTGGACTGCACATGGTTCTCAGACGAGGCATAGTGTCACCTGTCCGGATACGTCAATTCTCAAAATTCCTATATTTGGGCCAGTGAAAATCCCAACGCGATACATGAAGAACCCCAACATTCACAGAAAATTAGTGTTTGGTGTGGGATGACCCGGCGCCACATAATTGGTCCCATCTTCTTTTATACAACCATCACAACAGCTGCATATATGGAAATCTTAAACACCTTTGAAAATCAACTGGACGACGAAGAACTTTCTATTGGATATTACCAGCATGATGGAGCCACATCACACACCAGTATGGCCGAAATTCAGTCCTTTTTCAGCGACCGCGTCATTTCGAAGGGTCTATGGACACTGGGCTCGCCCGATCTGACGCCTCCTGATCACTTTTTATGGAGATATCTAAAAAGGAGTTTACCAAAAGGAATCGCAAACCATAGATGCCTTGAATGCAAACATCACCGAAGAAATTCAGGCAGTGACGGCGGACGTACTGGGAAGGACTTTCCACAATATGGTGTGCCGGGTTCAATGCTGTGTTGACGTAAATGGTGGCCACTTCCAGTACACTTTGCGATGTTATCACATTTCGCATGAAATGAGGCAAGTCCACTTCAAATTTCGCTGCGAAATCTTCACTGGTGTTAATAATATTAAAGAAATGCCAGATTCAGTAGCGAGTGGGACACCCTGCATGTTTGATGTTCTTATTGTGAGTTGAGTGAATCCTTGTGTAGACTTCGAATTTATTCAAATGATTATCATTGCTGTGTGAAGGATATCCAATGGTGACATTGGAGGTGCTGTTGTAGGCTGGTTTAATCGTCCTCGACCCCTGGGATTTACAAGAATAGTAGTTCCTAATATTAGATGGTAGATTAAGAGGTATTTTTTCTTCAACCCTGTGTAGGACTGATTCGAATGAACTTATGATGTAACATCTGTCATTTAAGAAAAATATAAAAATTATAAAAAAAAAACTGATACACACCAGTCAAATGCACCTGAATTGTGATGTATGCTAATTACTAAACACTTATATGTATTGGAAGATTTCAGAGCTTCAAATTCTTGGGCTACTGACACTCAAAACTGAAACCCTCGTTAGATATGGGAAGAGGGGTGAAAAAGAATGAAATATAAGTTTCAAAAATATTAATAACATCTAGTTTTAAATCCTTTCTTGAAGACAAAACTTTTTTTACTTTTGGTTAAACAAAAGACATAGCTTTTTCCACGTTTTAGCAACACACAGCAACCGGAAAATTGTTATTTGTCACCGCTGGGGAATCGAATCCCAGATCTCTCGATATCTAGCCGAGCGTGTTAGCTTCACACCATGGTGGCCAACAATCCACGGTGCTGTGTGTGTTTTCTGTCCGTGGTATAAAGCAGATATCAGGAGACCTGGGATTGCTTGGTTAGATATCAAGAGACCTGGGATTCAATTCCCCAGCAATGAACGAATAACAATTTTTTCAGTTGCTGTGTGTTAACAAAACGTGGAAAGGGTTATGTCTTTGCTTATTCACTGATGCCACGTATTTGGAAGATTTTCACAATACTTTTGGTTGTTTTATTGATCCAAATGTTATGGGAAATATAACTTCATATTTTTCTTATCCCTAATAGTGCTTTCTTGTTATACCCATCACAGGTGAAAGGACTTTTTCTTCTTTTAAGAGCACAATTAAAAGTTGAAAATTGTTACTTACACTATGTGCATACACGAGACCGATGAAGAAAAAAGCTTAACTTTTTAACTCAGTGAAAAATCAAAATGCGCAACAAGAATGCAGACTACTTTCCGTTTGTCTTTTGTTGGCTCCACAGCATCCATCACTTAATTTTTCTTTCTGTTGGTATCCTTCTCTCCCCATTTCTTTATTGACTCTCTTCTTTTTGTTTCTTTTTTTATGCCTTCTGATGAAAATAATTCTAACCATCATGCTGAAAGAATTTTCACTCTGAGGACCATGAGTGCATGATATCAAAGTTTTAACTATTTTAGATTAATAGTGCAACTTTAGATAAATACTTTTGGCTGAACACCATACACCAGTTCTTAAAAATTTTCCAACTTTGTCAATTCCATTTTCGGAAAATTTCCCTCCTTCATCAAGCTTAAATTCAAACACTTATGAGGGAAATAACAGTTAACAACAACACAGGAGAGTGGAAACTGAGCGAGGAATAAAAAAAAATTGCGGTTACGGGAGAAATCCTCACTCCGCCCGACTTCCATTTTTGGAAATCCCCCCCTTTCAAGTTAAAATACAAATATTTATGGAATAAAATGATATTTCAGAACAATAGTGGGCATAAGGAATCACGAGAAAAACAAAATTACGATTACAGCAAAAATCTTCACTTCGTCGATCTTACGTTTTTGAAAGTTTCGTAAAGATGGAATTCTGTCCTCTGACGAAAAAGCCCCCCCCCCCCATTTATGTTCAGTTGTGCATCGATCTCGAGAATAACTCAAATGATGGCACAATTTCTCGAATTCGCGGAAGAATCTCGTGCCTGAAGGTTACGGGGAAATTTTCGCGTCGTCAAACTTCCGATCTCACTAATTGTTGCCTACAGTTTCCAGCTGAAATACAAACATTTATGAAATAAAATTATATTTAACAACAATGCTAGACAAAGGCAACATCGCGAGAAAAAAAATTACGGTTACGGGGACATTTTTCACTACGTTTAACTTCCGATTTGGAAAGTTCTGAGACACGAAATACCGTCCAAAGACTGAAAACGACCCACCCACCCCAAATAAATATCTTTAGTTTTGCATCGATCTGGATAATGACCCAAATGATGACCAAAAAAAGCGAAATTCCGCGAATCCGCGGAAGAATCTCATGTAGGTATGTGTGACAGAAACAGTGCTGTTTCTGTGACCCATACAGATATGTTTTCACAGCAGCAGAGTAAGAAGTTGCATTTTAAACTTCAATTTCACTGAAAATGAATATTTTTCCATTTAATAGTCACTGTTTGCTATATCAAGAAGTAAAAAGCATGAGCATTCTTTCTTCTGCTTGAAAACTAATTGAAGTTCAAAATCAGAACTTCAACTGTTCATTGCTGTCAATCATACACATGAAGTTGTTTTCTCTGCAGAATAAGTAGGCAGTGACATTTTTGAACTTTAATTTCATTAAGATAATGGGAAAATGCCTGCTTTTTTCCAACCAGAAGACAAGAACAAATTCGTGAAAACTTCAAAGTTGTGCAATTGCGTCAAATTCTTTTAAGCATTTTGAACACTTTTAAAACATTTTGTGCCACTCCACAATTTCAGCAACTGCAGGAAATAGGATTTTGCACGATTTTAGAGAGGAGGCAAAAGAATAGTAAAAGGTGAAACGGAGTTTAAAAATCTGAGAATTGCGACAGGTTTCCAAAATTTCCAAAAGGCTGAAATATGTCCCCAGGATGAAAGAATGGCAGCAATATTTATATCCTTAGTCATTTAAAATATCTTTTGAAATTTACTGAATGTCAACTACATTATGTTACATAAGGAAATGATACAATTTCACATTTTACACTTCAGTCACACTCTACCAGTACCATTGGAAAACAGATATGAGGTCCGAACAAAAAGTTCCGAGACTAGGCCAATATACAACAAAGTACTTATGTTACTTAAGTCTGGCTATGATCTCCCTCAAAGTAGTCTCCTTGGGCAGCAATACACCGCTGCCAGCATTTTTGCCACTGTTGAAACGTTCCCTGGAAGTCCTGTTCGCGAATCGTGTCAAGTACTGTTTCCAATTCGCACTAGATCTCATCTACGGTTCCAAAACGGCGACCCTTGAGCTTCAGCTTCATCTTCAAGAACCGAAAGAAGTTGCAGGGGGGCCAAATCCGGCAAGTAAGGTGGGTAAGGAAGGGTAGACATGCTGTTGCGGCTGAAAAACTGGCGTGTTGCTAATGCTCTGTGAGCTGTTGCATTGTTATGATGGAGCAGGAAATCGCCCCTGTACCACATTTTAGGTCGTTTGCGGTGGATGTCCTCCCTAAGACGCCGCAGAACAATGCAGTAAAAAAGGGCGGTGACGGTCTGGCCCTGGGGGATGAATTCCCACTGCACAACCCCACAAATGTCAAAGAGCATGATGAGCATGCTTTTGGTTGCTCTCCGGACCTGTCGGGCCTTCTTTGGTTGTGGAGATGCCGGGCTCTTCCACTGCAATGACTGTTGTTTGGTCTCCAGGTCGTAACGGTAGACCCAAGTCTCGTCTCCAGTGATGACCCGCGACAGGAACATTGGTTCATTCACCACCTGCTTACGATGATTTTGACAGAGTTCGGCACGGAGCGCCTTCTGTTCGGGATTCAGAATCTTTGGCACAAACTTTGCAGTAACGCGGTGCATGATCAAAACCAACGTCAGAATTTGTTGCAGTGTTCCGTATGACACATTGACGATGGTAGCATTGTCTTGAATGGTTCTCCGACGATCCTCATGCACCAGTTCCCCAGTTTTGTTCACATTTTCGGGGGGTTTTGCTGGTGGACGGTCGCCCTGACCTCTTGTCTTCCAGTGCTGTTCTGCCACTCTCGAAGCGTGGGTGCCACTCAGAACACCTCGCACAACTCAGTGTTTCATTGCCATAAGCCTGCCACAACATTTCATGCGCCTCTGTTCCCGATTTGCCGAGTTTGACCCAGAATTTGATGTTCGCTCACTGCTGTAGTTTGCTGTCCATACCGAAATCACAGCTGTGTTCTGCACGTGGTCACCAAATATCGTGTAGAACAGCTCCCGTCGGTCACAGAACGCTACTCGGCACAATAACTCATGAAGGTCACTGTCATCGACCGCTGCCATTTGTTGGCATGCTATGTACCTAGTTTCGGAACTTTTTAAACACACTACGTATTTAAGTTACATTCCAGAAGGCATTCCGGTTATGCAGTGATATGCACCAAAATAAAGTGTAGTAAAAGTGTAAGGTATATGAAGTGATGATAACAGTAAAGAGTACAATATTGTTGGTAAATAAAAAAATAAATAAATAAAGTTTAATCTTTTCTTTTTAATAGGGGGTTTAACGACAACTGTGAACAACTCGATGGGCTATAAGCAGTTGGTCATCTCTAATTTAGGGCCACTGGTTCCAGGGAAGGGACACAGCCAGTGCAGTAAGACAAATACGACATCCATGCCTTACCGGGATTCGAACCTGGACTCATCTCAAGCGAATGGTCAGAAGCCAGAGCTCAGACCACAGCGCCACCTGGGCAGCAAAGTTTAATCTTTTGTTTCTTTAGTCTCATGCACTGCTAACCAAGCCTTTCCACTATCTGGAATATTCAATCACCTGATAAGCATTCAAGCCATAAAGATGCTGAATATGAGTTTACAATAAATATGAACTTACCTTCTCTTGTGGCAGGACCCATAGAAACTAGTTCGTGGAACATAAAAATCAGTAGCCTCCTATAATCAGAAAAATATACAGAATGTACCTTAAAAAGAACTTAAAATTTTAAAAATTTATAATTCCTAAAAGATACAACATAAATAAACATGAAATTAACAGAATAATTTCATTAACTTCAGTTTTAGCAGAAGTGGTGCCACAAAAATATTAAACGTTTTCAAACAGACCAATAACACAGAATACAAAAAATTTCCTGCATTGCATAGTAACTGACACTTTTTGATAAATATGTTGCAAAGTGCCCAATATGATTAAGTACTATCTCCAGAAACTAGATACACTACAAATATCAAATGATTTCAATACAAGAGAAAATCAAAAATATAAATTTCCTGCAAATTTATAATACACTACAAATATCAAATGATTTCAATACAAGAGAAAATCACAAATATAAATTTCCTGCAAATTTATAAAATCAGTTTCAGCGTCTGGATGGCACTTCACTGCAGTTCATCGTGAACAGTGAAAAATCAAAATTTTTTTCTTCCATAAACAGATTTTGCTAGTCTTTCTGAACACAGTTAACTCTTCTCCAATAGCGAACATTCAGCTTCCATTGTGATTTACAGTAAAATCTCATGATACTGAAGTCATAGCTGAAAATTTTTCAGTATTCTTTAGAGATGTTTTAATACCTGCCAAACTACAGCTTATCCATTTTAAACACATACAGCTGAATCTTGTTAAATTGCCGCAATGTTTTCAACATAACTGGAAGTGAGGGAGGCAGGGTGGCAGTTTAAATTGGTTCATCTGAGTTATAAGGTAAAATAATGAAATAAGACTGATACAATTGTGAGGTGAAACACAAAACTCTTTAAACTCCACCAGCAGTGCCTTATTTACATGTTTTACACACATATTAACATACATGAGACCGACCAAGAAACAAAAAAATGAACTTTTTAATCAGATGCAAAATCAGAATGAATGACGCAAAATTGTGAATATAACTGCACAAGATGTAATCGTTCACTGTAATTCATTTACGTTAATATTAAACTGGAGCACATCGCTGTATTCACAATATAAAATTACTGATTTCAAAACAAAATACATACAATGGCTTTAAGACATTCCTTTAAACACAGTATTATTATTTTTCGTTTTGTTGTTATACTTGCCAGAACATTAGCTCTAGTTTCCTCTTGTATTGCTTTCTTCTCAACAAGTTCCACAGCCACATGTCTTTTGTTGACTCTGCAGCTGCACAACATACATTTCTTGATTTTCCTTTCTGTTGATGTCATTCCCTTCCCATTTCTTCATTGTTGCTTTCCTTTTCTTTTTTTCTATTCCCCCAGATTACAATAATTTCATCCATCATGCTGAAAGAACTCTCAGCCTGAGCATGATATCAAAGCTTTTACTATTTTAGATAACTTGGAGAATATGAACACTCTGAACACAATGCATCAATTCGTACAAATTTCTCCTCTCTCTTTATCAAGCTTAAATGCAAATATTTAATAATACAGGGTGTCCACAAAGTCTTTTTACAACTCTGCACATTTATTATGGACACCCTGTACTATGTAAGTTCATGGTATTTGTTGTATAATATACTGTAAATATGAAAGTTTTAATTGACATTATCGTTTTTTGTTATAGGTCCCTAACTGACATAGCAGGTGCTGTTCTATGAAATGTGGTACACACAAGAAAGAGCGGAATGCGTCGCTTGGTTCATCGAAACAAAATCTGGTACACAAACGCAACGACATTTCGGGACTAAGTCAGGTAAAACCCCGCCATCTCGTCCTAGTATCCGCTAATGGCACCAGAAATTCATGGAGACTGGATCCGTGTTGGATCAAGATCGTAGTGGCCGCCCACGAACATTGAATGAACACATCAAACGTGTTTGTGATTCATTTTCACGAAGCCCGACAAAGTCCATTCGTTCTGCTGCCACAGAACTACAAATGCCCCTGTCCATGGTACACAGGGTGCTACATAGATATCTACGCTTATATGCATACAAAGTGCAAATGTTACAAGCACTTGAGGTGAACAATAGACCATGATGAAAAGAATTCACAGTAACGATGCTGGACAGACTAAGTGAAGATCCCGAGATTCTCACACGTTTGTTTTACGGATGAGGCAACTGTTCCTGTCTCTGGGCAGTTAAATAGGCACAATGTCAGGATTCGGGGGTCTGAAAATTCTCATGTGTTTATGGAACTTGCGAGAGACAGTCCTAAACGTGCGGTGCGGTGTTATGTATAACCGAGTCCTTGGACCATTTTTCTTCAGTGAGAAAACAGTGATGGCAGACGATTACCTGAATGTTTTGCGTGAGTATGTTGTGCCACAGTTGGAGGACCTTCAACCAAGCGTGCTATTCCAACAGGATGGTGTGCCACCACATTGGGGACGGCATGTTCAGGACTTTTTAAACACAACATTCCCTGGGAGGTGGATTGGACGGGATGGTCCAATTGTATGACCACCCTGTTCCCCCGATATCACAGCTCTGAACTTTTTTGTATGGGGATATGTGAAGGATATCGTGTATCAGACACGGGTGCAGGACATCAATGACCTGAAATCGAGGATCAACAATGCCATTTCAAACATTACTGAGGACATTCTGCAGTGCACATGGTTGGAACTGGAGTTTCGGCTAGATGTTCTACACACAACAAATGATGCGTATATTGAGCTTTTGTAACAAGGTAGAAAAAAATATATTTTCTCTTACTAATGTGCTCAACCACTTTTTTTTATCTCACACAGTGTATCTGTAATAAATGTGCAAAGTTGTAACGAGACTTTGTGGACACCCTGTATTCTATTATGCAAATATTTACCACCAAAATTTCTGTTCAGTTGTGCATTGATCTCGAGGATGCCCCAAATGATAATGGAGGAATTCCTTGAATCCACAGAAGAATCTCATGCCTGAAGACTGCAAGGAAATCATCGTGCCCTCTTAATTTCCATTTTCAGAAATCATTGCCCTTAGTTTCATGCTGAAATACAAACATTTATACAATAAAATTATATTTAATAACAATACTAGGCAAAGGCAACATCGTGAGAAAAAAGAAATTACAGTTACAGGAACAATCTTGACTTCGTTTAACTTCCATTTTCCCCAGATGGTAGAAATGACACCCTCCCCCTCCATTAAAACCAAGCAAATTTCTTTTCATTTGTGCACCGATCTCGGAAATGACACAATTGGAAAAAAAAAAAAGCAGAATTCTGCAAATCCATGTAAGAATCTCAATAAGATGTCAAGTGCCCTATTTGCATGTTTTACACACATATTAACTAGCTACACAAGAAACTGCCACTGGTATCTGTACAGTTTATCTTCCCAGCTTTTGCTGTAAACCATAATACTTTCTTTTGTTTCCCAGTATGTTAGAAATTTTTCAAAAATCACTTTTAAATCCTAATTTTTCATTTTAAATTATTTAGGCATGCTATGGAGATCAGTTCAGCTCTGAAAGCCTTACAGTGGTTTCCATTTCAATTCCAACTTTAACTCAGTGGATTCATTGAATCTGATAAAATAAAATTATTTGATACAGGCTTACGTAGCAAAATGATGAACCTGCTGAATCAATATCAATAAATAATGCATTTTAGCATGCATAACTGTTGTGTTGCAAAAGTGACTCATGATGTTGCAAATCATTCACGTCTACCAGCCTCGCAATTAACAATTATGAAATTGCAGTGTGTTTTCAATCAAACACTAATTTCAAAGTAAACAGAACTTGAGAAGGCACTTTTAATAATTTGTGGCACTTTCAGAATTGACGTGACTGAGGATTTTGAGAGGGAGTATGAGTGTGTGTTGGCCATGGGGTAGGAAATCACGTTACCATTACTGAAAAATCATTGAACAGTGCCAAAAAGTAATTCCAAATTCACTGATAAGAATGCCACCGTTAACAGCATCTGAGCAATGCTTGGAGTACGAAATCACTTTTACATCATACTTTTGGTTACCATATCTAAACAATGTCTCCTTTTCTGTTGAAACATCATAAAAGCCACTTGTGATGTGAGCTTTCTTTCAGTCTGCACTTTTCCCCATGCTTAAAGATAGTTTTTGTTTTGGCTATCACTGTGTTTTGTTTGTTTTTTATTGGAGGTTTAATGACCACAGTGAACAACTTAATGGGCTATAAGCAGTTGCCCGTCCCTAATTTAGGGCCACTGGTTCCAGGGAAAAGGAGAAAGCCAGCACCGTTAGACAAACACAAAATCCATGTCTCACCGGGATTTGAATCTGGACCCATCTTGGACGAATGATCAGAAATCACCGTTGTTCACTCATATACAAAGAATTCAAAGCGAGCCGACTGTAACAGTGATTTTGTCACAATTAAAGCAAGATGATTAGCAATTCTGGCTACTTTACAACTAAGTCACCGCTATCTTAAATATGGTGATTTTGTCACCATTACTAAATTGCAAGTTTTATAGGGGTAATTTATATTTATTTGGTGCTCAGATGTTTGAAGTAGTTTCTAGCTCAAAAATTGGACCACCGAATATGTGAAAATTACCTCTATAAAACCACAATTTAAATATTTTTTTCACTGTATGATAATTATGGTCTTTCATTTCTTCAAATGCCAATTCATCTTGATCAATCTTCTAAAAATCATGTAGATGACATACCAGAAGAGAAATGCATTTCAGCTTCTGCAAAGGTCAAATGCAATAATTTAAATGTTCAATCTGCTCCATCTGCAAGCAGTGTCGATTGATTTGATGCTGCCTGCACGTGGAACAGATAAAGATTGTAGCAAGAAATATACCCGAATCTCCTTTGGCATGTCAAATTCAAAAAATTTAGCCAGTCCTGAAATTCCTTGTTTGCCATCCATGCCCCTTTTTTAATGAATTGAGAGTTTAGGTTGGAAATTCGTAAAACAATGTGGCTTTCTGCATTTCCTAATAAATAATTTGTTTATCAGAACCATCAATTAACACAGTTCACTGTGTTAGCATGTTGTTTTGCTGTCTTCAATCTTTTAACAGCCTTTTGCCTTTTTGTTTGAAATAGATTTATCAGGGTATCACTCTTTAAAATAAACCAGATTCATTCATGTTATGGGTGTCTTTTAATTCATAGTCAGACAGAATTTTTAATAGTTATTTTTTGCCTCATCCACTAAACTTAGATTTTAGGAGTTTCAACATGAATTCTCAATGATGCATATTTTTGAATCTTTGATGCAAACCACTACTGTAACTGATTGATGTCCTTTCCTAAACTGCCTCTCTTTTTTTACACTTTCCAACCGTAGGTTGAAGAAACGCATATGCTCCAACTTTCCATCTGTCTGTCCACACAACAACTCGCATAAAAATGGTTCGATTTCGATAAAATTTTAGTATGTGGTAGGGGACAACCTGGGAAGGAACCCTATTGAAAATGGGCAAAATGTGGTCAAAGGTCAAGACATAGGAGCAGGATCCATTCCATGGCCCTTTAGCATCATAACTTACGTAAAAATGCTTCGATTGCGACAAAACTTCATCTTGTTCCGGAGATGTACTTAACCGGTTCTGTTTAATTATGATCGAAATGGGGTCAAAGGTCAGGGCACAGGACAGAGATTTATTCCACAGCCATTATCTTCATAACCTATTTATTCCACAGCCATTATCTTCATAACCTGACTAAAAATGCTTCTAGTGCGACAAAACTTTAGTATGTTGTTCCGGAGGTATTCTGAACCAATTCTATTTAATATCATCGAAATCCATGGGGTCAAAGGTCAGGGCACAGGAGCGAGATTTGTTCTATGGCCATTATCCTCATAACTTAAGTAATGATTTCTGGTATGTTGAAAAGCATATTATAATCAATGCTTTGCATGATTTTACTAACTTGTCCTGAATAACTTTATGCTTAGCATGTAACCAGGTCAATCCATCAGAATCGGAGAGTATTCTCCTAATACTTATTCTTGCCACTTTTCAGGGTTTTTTTGTTGTTGTTTTTTACTGAGCACAGTTGTTCTTCAGACCCCAAACATTTATGTTTGTTGCTTAATGTCTCTTCGTGTTCTCCTGCTTGACTAACTGATCAAAATGGACAGAAAAGTGGTTCTTTGTTGATTGAAGGTTAGATCCAGGGTCATGCTCTTTCAATTTTCATGTTAAAATTCTCACATTAACAAGTTCGCTGTGTTACGACCCACCCATGGGTAACGCGTTAACTTCTACATTTTTCAGAGGAGGAGAAAACAAAGTTTATATACATTAACTCTGAAGTGGATATCAGTCACTTTATGTATACATCTTTAAACGACCCATCAGTGTATCGTACAGCACTGTATTAAACAGTCTACGACCCCACCAGTGGGGCATAACGCACTACCAAAAAATCACTAAAAAACGTCGCCACAGCGAACGTGTTAAAATCTAACAATATTTAACTTATTTTACAATGCTTTAAAGTATACAAAAATTGAAGAATGAAAAGCACAGTACTGTATGTCTTTGTGAAACATTTAACCACCAAAGTAGTTGGACAGCTATAGGTCTGAAAACACAAAATGTTATTTCCTCAAGGTGACCAATTTCCTCTGTGGAAATGTAAGCCACTGAGAGCTAAAGCTATTTTCACTTGGTCAAACCAAAAGAGAATCATATGAACAAGATAACCGATCTATTTCTTCCCATTTAGTACATTCTTTGATTTCTAACTGGTGAGATTATTTGTAGAAATGGGTGGAAGGCTTTATATTTGAAGGAACACACACACACCTTTTAATTAAAAAAAAAATACTTATCTTTGATTTTTAATTATGAGTGTCAGACATTTTTGCAATCCACACAACCAAATCCACATCAACACTTCTTTTTCACTTGCAAGAACACTTTGATATCATATCCTATGGATACAAAGTGTTCTTGCAAGGATTTTCTTTGAAAATCCTTGCAAGAAACTTTAATCTTTAAAATCATATCCATAATCTCTGTACTGGTAAGGTTTTAAGTTACACAGGCTCCTGTTCTTCCTTGCTGCTTCCACCTTCTGTTTTCTGCAGGAAATAATTGGAGCATCTGAGAGGGCTAGTATCCCATGAGATTTGATGATTATTTCTTCAATGGATTTTCAAAGAAAGTGCTTATTACTGCTACAGTCATGTAATTTACTTTTAAAAAACACCACCTTATTAGTGTATAAATTGGTGTTTAAAGGTATTCTTGCATAAAATAAAATAAAAACATACACTATACATAATTTAATAACCTGAAGTCATCAGTTTCCTTTAGTAAAGATTGAAAATTGCATTTGAAATTAAAATAGCACTATCTACAATGTTAAATATGAAGTTAAACTATGATTAAAAATCTAACGAATAACAACAATACCAGCGCACCTTTATAAAAAAAGCCGAAACAACTGCAGGTAAACAACGGTGTGTGTGTGAAAGTGAAAACACAGTATAAATAACACCTGATACTGAGCTCTGTTAATCAGTATTATTCTTGTTCTTCAGATAGGAAAGGCAGCAGACTGGAGTGTGTTTCAGAAAGAACAAATTGTAATGGCCAGACAACTGGGTCAGAGCATTTGAGAGACGGCAAGTAATGTGGGGTGTTCACAATCAGCTGTGGTTAGTACCTTCAAAAAAATGATCCGGGGAGAGAGAAAAAAAAACTAACCGCTGGCAAGGTGTGAGCCAACCAGTGTTCATCGATGCTAGAGGTGAGCGAAAGCTATCCCGTATGGTACAAGCCAATCGAAGCAATAGTGTGGTGCAACTCTCTGGTAATTTGAATGCAGGTGATGGCAATAATGTGTCACAACACACAGTACATTGAACCCTACTGAAAATGGGGTTATGTAGCTGCAGACCACTCTGAGTGTCCATGCTGATCTCCGTTCACCGTCGAAAATGTCCATAAGGGCCACAAGAGCACCAAAACTGGACTTCGAATGATTGGAAGGTCATCTGGTCTGATAAGTCTTGTTTACTGTTGCACCATATGGATGGCCAGGTATGTGTATCAATAACTACCATTTACAGTAGCAAAACACTGTTCATCACGTGTTTAACTAACAATTTTAAGCAGAAGTCAACATGTTCCTGGTAATATTAACTAAAAGCAAACTACAAACAGCATATTCAAAAGGACTTACCCCAACTTTGAAAAGTAGGCCTACATCCATTGCCGTCCGGCTTTCTCAGCTAGTGAATGTATATCAGCAGTCAAAAAGACAAATATCACAAGGAACAGTAAAAACTTCCTCTGCTAGGGAACGTATGTCAGCAGTCGAAAGGACATATCACAACGAACGGTAAAAACGACAAATTAAGTAAAACATGAATGAAACAGCACTAAACCGAGTACGAAATTGTGAAATTCAAATGAAATGAGAACATTAAAATCGATTGACAAGTAAAACCAACAAAGTTAAAACTGAAAATGACAAAACCATGGAACCTATTTACATTATACCCATGCTACAGCATCCATACATGTTTCGGCAAATATTAAGCCTTCATCAGTGGAAGAGTTCACAAGTGCATGGTCCTCTGTAATCGACTAGATGTAATATGATATGCCTGAATGAAAAGACAGTATGCGAACTTCGTCGCATAAGCTATGAACATCTATACTCTATCGCGCATTTCTTGTATAGCGCCATCTGTGGAGATTTTGCCGACGTATTCGTCCTGTTGATCAACCAAGCAGAGTTCATCTAACTTCCGTTTAATATTACGTTGATTTTCAGAATGTAACAGGTTCTCCATGTGTGTGGAATATCGATAGGTGAATTATTGTTACATTTCCCTATATATTTTTCAATAATTAGAGCCTCAGAAGTGAGAATTTGTTTAAGAGTTCGAAGTGATGTTAGAATTTTGAAATTTTCCCAATCGGGTACAGCATTGTGTTCGATGCAATACTGAATGAGTGCTGTTTTGGGTCTTTTCTTTTCCCAATCGTATACATGTTCTTTTAATCGAGTAATAAGGCATCTCTTAGCACTGCCTATGTACATAGAATCTTTGTGATTGGGGTTAGTTATTATCGGAATACAATATACGCCCGATTTATCGAATATTGACTTGTTGTCATTGTAAGTCAATAAGGCGCCATTATCGATGATAGTTTCAGCCAGAAATATTTTATGCTCTGCACATTCCCTCTTTAACAAATTGGTAATAGGTGGTAAAAAAGAAATTGATGAGTAAGCTTTATATTCACTATTTTTATTATGCAAAATCTGAATGTTATTTTTGATATTGTTATAAATGGAAGTAATCAGTCTACCACTATAACCAAATGCTTCTGCAGTATTCCTGATCCACTGCAACTCGGCCTGTTCAGATTATGCGTTGTTTACCTGGGGAAGTGTTGGCATCAGGATACACCGTGGGATGAAAACAAGTCGGTGGATTAAGTGCAATGCTTTGGAAAATGATCTGCTGGGAAACCCTGGGTCTAGTCATTCATACGCACGAAACTATGACACCTACCACTAACCTAAACATCACTGCAAACCAGGTACATCCTTTCACGGCAACGGTATTCCCCTCTAATAGTGCCTTCTTTCAACAGGATAATGCACCATGCCAAACTGCCCAGATAGTTCAAGAATGTTCATGGAACATGAAGACTTCCAGGTATTGTCCTGGCCTCCAAATCTCCTAGACATCAATCCAATTGAGCATCTGTGGTTTGTATTAGAACATCAAATTTGATTTGTGGCAACTCAACTATGTAACTTACAAGAGTTAAAGGATCTGATGATGTGTTGCAACCAGTTACCATAAGACATCTTTAGAAATCTTGTAGTGTCCATGCTTCAGAGGGTAAGAGCTGTTCTGGTGGCTTATGGAGGACCAACATCATATTAGGCAGGTGATCACAATGTTTTGCCTCTTCAGTTTATGTCTATAAAGCAGACTGATACCAAACACATACTGTAACTGAAGTGGCACTCTTTTGTAACAGGAGAGGTAGGGTGTGTTCTTTTTGGCTGTCACTGCATGTCTCTTAACTAGGTCAGAATACGATATATGGGCAAGGCGAGCCCAAAAGACCACACTCCACCCGTAGCCTAGCCTATGATAGAAGGATGCCTGTCGTTATATATACCCGTAGCCTATGTGATAGAAGGATGTATACCCGTAGCCTATGTGATAGAAGGATGTATACCGGTAGCCTGTGATAGAAGGATGCCTGTCGTTTTTCGAAAAACTTGTCCGACAGCAAAGTTTCTGATTTTGGCCACGAGCGGCGCTAGCAATCCGTACAAATTGTAGCCTACGTACAAACAATTCAGGTCATTTCACGTCGTTGCTTACCGTGGTTTGCCATGCTTTGAGCTTGTTTTGTTGCACTTGGATCACGCTCGCGAGTTTCAAGTTATTTCTGCTTGTGTTTTACTTCAATTAAGTACTTGGCCTTCCCCATTTGTTTGACTGTCAGTAGCTAAGTTACAATGGTGTTGTGTTGTGCACTTTTTGTTTGTCAAACACTTAACGTGACATAGTGAGAAAATCAGAAACTTTGCGGCTAGACAAGTTTTTCAAAAAACGACAGGCAATCAGGCATCCTTCCATTACGTAGGCTATGGTTTAAGGCATCTCTCATGAATGCATGTGGACTGACTGACACAGGCTACTTCTTTACCAATGCAAAATCCAGGGTAGTAAATATCAAGGGTTCACCACAATCTTTTCATATTTAGCTACAAAATATTATTTGAAGAACTTCCCCTTTTAGAAATATTTTTCAAATAAATGTAACTAATGTAAAATAAAATAAATTTGTAAATCCATTTGCAGAATAAATATAAGGTGTATATGTACATATATCTTATATATAAATATATACTGTATATATATATATATATACACATAAGGGGTGTAACTCAATCGACGGCGATGTCTCACCCCAGTCATGTTAAGAAATTAAGTAGTTTTTAATGATGATCATATCTCAACCCACAGTCAATTTCATTTTTATTTCGAAAATTAACTCCTTCAGTTTTGTTTGCCGATTGACGCCCCAAGAAAATGTGCACGAGATTTTTTTCTTCTTGAATATTTTAAACATAGCCAATGTTTTCAGTAATGTAACTTAAAAGTATTCTGTTCTCCGCTGTGACCATCGATCCTGTAAGTACGGATCAGTACTGCCATCTGGCATCTGTTTCCGCGGAGTTTTGTTCTGCGTTTGAACAAAGGAAATACGGGGAAACAACAGGCATCCTTCTATCACGTAGGCTATGCTCCACCTTTCCTGGTACAAAAGAGTTCCACTTCAATTAAAACATACCGTATTTACTCGAATCTAGCGTGCACCTTATTTCTCAGCTACGAAAACGCGTATTTTTCTTAACTCCTATACTAAGACCCAAGAAAACTTGAAAGAAATACAAACTTATAAAACTTACGAAATATGGCAATTCTTGAATTTATTTAAATTCCACATTATTCCAAATTATGCATTGCTCACAGACATCTCTCCATCAACATCCTCAGACATTTCATTGCATGAATCATCATTGCTGCTGTCGGCTGTGATTTCGCTGCTGGATTGTTCGAAGATAGCGTCATCTTCAATGCCATCTATCGCATTGGAAATGCTGCACTTCAGAGAAGACTGCTTAACTAAGTCATTAGGAACCAACTCCCAGGTATCCACAATCCACTGTGCTACTACAGAGAGTGAAGATTTTTTAGCACATCCAGTTTTATTCAGTTATGTGTCTCTTGATGTAAGACATGCATTATAGCGTGTCGAATTGCTGCTTTAACAGGCCTATTTATGCAGACATCAAGGGGCTGAAGTTGGGAAGTCATTCCTCCAGGCACAACAACTAGATCAGTTGTTTTCAACAATCCTGGTATTCACTGATTTGGTTGCATGCCCCTTGAATGAATCAAATACAAGCATGGGCCACAGTCGCCCCGCACCTGGTCGTAGAAACCACACTTTTTGAAGCCACTCCTTTACCAGTTCTTCGGTCATCCAGACATTTTCTTGAACTCTGACATGAACTTTCTGAGGAAAAGTCTCTTTATTCAGAAATGTTTTTCTCTTGAAAATAACATACAGTGGTAGCTTGTTCCCATCGGAGGTAATGGAAAGCATGACCATTATTCGGAGCTTCTCGTTTCCTGTTGTTAGCACTTTAACTTGATTTGCACCAATACTTTCTACAGTACTGTAACTTGATGGCATATCAAAATACAATGGTGTTTGGTCAGCATTCCCAATCTGGCTTAAAACATGGTGCCCTTGTTTTCTTACTGATATGACGTACTTGAGAAAACTGTCTAGCTTTTGTTCAGTCAGATGGCATTCTCTGACATATTGAAGTATGCCACCTCAGAGAAAATTCCTTTCTTTTCATAAAATGGCAAATCCATCCTCTTGAAGCAGTGAACCTTACACTGGATCCAAGTTCACGATAAATTTCTTGTTCTTTTGCCTGAAGAATTTCTACAGTAACAGGAAAACCTGATGCACGCTGCTGCTTCATAAAATGATCTAGATGATCGTCAATATCGGGAAATCTACCCATCTTAGGTCCCGAGAACGTCTTTCTTGTTTTGGAGCACTGATTCAACTTTTCCTTTTGCTTCCTCCAAAGCCTTACGTTCACTTCTGAAACTCCATACTCCATAAAACAAGCACAATTGTCATTTTTCTCTACATACACAACCGCCTTCAGTTTAAACTATGCTGGATAATGCTGCCGTTTAGAACACATCTCTGGACAGTATACTCCACGTTCAAGTAACAAAATGCAGTGTTTCTTTCAGAGAACAATACTATGAGGCAAGCAACTGTCCGTATTTTATAACTTTCATCGAAACTTCTCAATGAATGTAGAAGAATGGGGAAAGTTGAAGATCATTGGTGGCCATAGCAACAGTCAGACACTCAGAGGAAATTCCATCCCCTGGCGCGCTGCAACGACAACATCTTAGACAGTCAGGCATTTGCGAGACTCCAATGTAGGTATTTGTCACCGATTCTAACGCGCACCTGGATAAACAAGTTTGATTTTGGAGGGGAAAGGTGTGCATTAGATTCGAGTAAATACGGTACATGTGGGATCAGACTACTTTGCAGACATACACGTATTCAGCTGCTTGAGAATGAAAACATAAGTTGTTGAAAGTGCAATAAAGGTAGGTGCCTCAGAGATTTAAAACTGAAGTCACTACTCTCTTGGTAACATTTTTATCTCTCAAATTTTTTAAATCAAAGTTTAACTTCACATTTACTACTGTAAATAGTGCTATTTCAATTTTAAATGCAATTCTTAACCTTTGCTAAATGGAATGGTCTACATGTAGCCTACTTCAGAGGATTAAATTACATACTGTTTATGTTGTTACTATGTTTTAGATAAATTTAAACACCTTCAAAATATCGATTTATGGAAAGTAGTACATATTTATAAATTAAAGTCCCAATTTTTTAGACTGTCATTTTATTCTTAAGGTTACTCATGGTTATATTTCTTCCAGTAATTAGTCAAGCTATTAAAACAATAGCTTCTGACAATATGGAATGTAAATCAGTATCACTCCAAAGCAGTTAAAAAGTACAGTTTTAGTAATGTTTAAACACTTTGCAACATAAATATCTAATTTTGCATCACAGGTTTTGATTACCATACTTACTTTACCCATATCACTTGGGATCCTGCCTGCGATCATACTATCAATGGGAGTGATTTCTTCGCAACCATCAAAATTACGTCTTCCCTCTGATGCTGCTGGATTATACATACTTATTTAATGGCACTGTTTTTCAAACCTCACTCCCAGTGTTGCAAATTATACCTAAAAAATAGATGTTCAGATTAGTGAATGGGGAAAAAAAAATACATACCATTATGAGAACAGCAGACATGCCAACCTTCAAAATCTGAAAATTGGAAGATTTTTACAGCTCATTAAAATCACACAAGCACTATTTTTCATTGACATTTTCCAAATGCAGGAACAATCTTCCAGATGTGGTATTATTGGTTCACTAAAAGTTCTGGAGAAAAATTTAAAAAAAAAAAAAAAACAGCACGAAATTCCCTTCTCCTACTGAAGTTTGTTTTTAGGTACGTCGATTCCACAAGAAAATGAAAACCTAAAATGGCCCGTGTGTTGTTTTTTACAAATAAAATAGCTGCCAACTGTTTTTCATTTCTTCTTTAGGTTGGGTGCGAAGGCGACGACAACGACAAAAAGCATCGCACCAACATCTTTCATTGCAAGGCAAGACTGTAACTTACTTTCTTTTGTTGTTAAGTGAATTCTCTGCAACTCAACTGTTCATCGTCACTTAGAATACAAGCAGCTCTGTTAAGGCAAGGGGTTAAAAGACTGAACTGTAAGAAGGCCGGGCAGCTCCCATCTGTCAATCAATTACTGACCTTCCCCGGCATTCTAATGCCAGAGCGGGGCGAGCTCTTTGCTGAAGGCGTCCTAGGACAATCGAACTGGGAGAGATTTTTTTAAAGCACATTTTTCCCTGCCCCATCTCGGACAATTAGTCTGAAACCAGCGCTTAGACAACTGCACCACCAGGGTGGGTTTTTTTGTTGTTTTTTTGCAGATAGGAGAGAAAAAGTATGAAACTGATTGCTGTAATGACGCCTTGCATCGACGCAGAAAGAAAAAGATTTCACAGGTGGTTCGAAATCATGGTGATGGTTGGTGGAATTTTTAACATCCCAACGGCTAATTCCCAGTGAAAATCGGGAGAATTTGACATACATTCCGCCGTAGGGGGAGGAAAGGCTGAAAATCAGGAGTCTCCCATTTAAATCCAGAAAGTTGGCACATCTGTAACAGCCAATGGCTCTAAATTAGGTACCGTATATACTCGCGTATAAGTTGACCCCCCACTTTCAGAGGAAAAAAATCGTAAGAAATCGGAAACTCACGTATAAGTTGATCCCGGAATGAGAAAAAAAAAATTTCAATGAATTTATTCAAAAACATTTGAAAACGAAAAATATATATATATATATATATAATACTAGATTTAATTTGCATACCCAAAAACTTCATCGGAACCCTTCAAAATCCGATTCCGAGTCAGACTCGCCAAACAGTTCAAAAAAGTCTTTCTCCGTCATCGAGCGCGTCATCATAAACACATCAGTATTCCCATCAATGCCTGTGTCATCAGAATCACTCTCATCATCACTCATAAAGATCTCATCATCCTCTGTGCCATCAAGTTTGTTACTAATGCAACATTTCTTGAATGATTTCACGACCATTTCCGCAGGTATCGCATCCCAAGCATCCTTGACCCATCGCGCAATCAAAACGATATCCGGCTTCTTCAGATTTCCGCCCTTGGTTTCAGTCGGCAAATCGGAACTTATCCAATCTGCCCAATACCTCCGCACATTGTCCTTGAAGGGCTTATTAAGGCAGACATCTAGTGGTTGAAGAACAGATGTCAACCCACCTGGGATGACAGCAAAAGTTGTTTTTGAATTTTCTGCGGTTTTTTTCATTCTGCACAACGATGTGCAACAAACATATCCCACACCAAAAGAGAAGGTTTCCTCAAAAGTGCACCTGGCCTTTTGTTCCACACATTCTTTAACCAGTCAATTGTTCCGGATTCGTTCATCCATCCTTTTTCATGGGCACGAACGAACACACCAGACGGAAAGACAACGCTTTTCGGCAGAGTTTTGCGTTTGAAAATAATTACCGGAGGTAGCTTACTGCCGTCGGCCAAACAGGAAAGAACAACCGTGAAACTGGATTTTTCGTGGCCAGTCGTTTTGATCAAGATATTTTTTTTCGCCCTTTTGGTTCACAGTCTTATTTCCAGGAAGGTCGAAACACATGGCGGTTTCATCCATGTTCCCTATTTGGGAAAGTTCAAAAGCAGTCTCTTTTCTCTTTTGAATTACATACTTTTGAAATTCCATTATCTTTGCTTCGAGGTCACGAGGTAACTTTTGTGCAATTTTGGTGCGCTGGCGTAGACACAACCCATAGCGGTTCATGAACCCTGTGCACCAACCTGGTGAGGCACGAAAAGTGTTATTTGCGGCTGCAAACTTTTCATCTTTTGCGAGCAATGAAGCTCGCAAACGTATACCAGTTCACGTTACACTGTAACCATTTTGTCTGCAGCCCACAATCCAATCATTCAAGACACTTTCCAGCTCTGGGAAAGATGTCATTCCACGGCGCAGCGCCTTTTTGCGATTTTCACCAAGTCCTTTTTTTTTTTTTACGCCAATCTCGAATCAGTTTTTCGTTAATGCCAAATTGACGTGAAGCAGCACAGTTGTTAGTATTTTCTGAAAAAGAAACCACTTTCAACTTGAATCCTGCGTTATAGGACATCCGTTTTTTTACACAATCCGTGTCACCCATAATAGGAGAAGCGAGATACGTGCGATTAAGAACAAGAAAAACACGTGCGATTAAGAACAAGCAACACCTAACGCTGGCTGTCGCATGGCTCCGTTACGTCGAAGGTCAGCGCAATCATCAACTGGTAGTCGGAAGGGCGGAGCTTTCTATGCGCGGCTGTGACTGCGCTGTGGATACGCAAAGCCAGGAGAGAGGAGACTTTTCAAAGCACGGAGAAATTCGGAGGGTCGCGATTTCGTAATTCTACCACATCGGTGTTTTTTCTTTCTTTCTTTCTTTTTTTTTTTTCTTTCGGAGGGTTGCGATTTCGTAATTAATACCGCATCGGCATTTTTATTTCTTTTGGGATGGATTGCCTTTTGCCTCACGGGAAGAACTTTTGGACTTACGATTTTTTAGACCCCGCGTATAAGTCGACCCCATTACTTTGAAGCTCTCATTTTGTCCCAAATTTCTCGACTTATACGCGAGTATATACGGTAATTAATTTTTTAAGGACATCTGCAAAAAAATATAATAATTTAAACATTACAAAACACAGAAGCAGCAGCATTTAGACATAAAGCACCGCCATTTAGACATAAATCAATACTAGTGGTGATGCAAATGATGTAGTGCTTTGTTTCAGAGACCTGCTCTTCCTAAAGGCTACAGTACTTTTAAAAGAATGAGCTGCTCAGAAAGGCTACAGTTCTGTTGGAAGAGAAGTTCTACTGTACATACATTCAACTCCATATATATGCATGTCTGACAATTTTTTTTTCTTTATTTTTCTACAACAACAAAGAGGCAAGTAATGTAAATCAGCATACAGAAGGTTAAGATGAGTGCCTGGGCTAAAACTATTTGCATACAAAGAGATCAGGGTGGCAGGTTTTTGACTCTTAACAGCTTTTTTGTTGGTTTTAACCATGGTTTAAACTGTCATGTCAAGAACCTCTGACAAAAATCTCAAACACTGCATTTCAATATAAAAATACCTTTTTAAGATAACAAACATACATTGCATGTAATGTTCAAAATCTCAGTAATATGTATGCAATAAATAACCAATATAGGATTATAAAAATAATAAAATTTTATAATCCTATATTGGTTATTTATGATGTCAACAATGCATAGCCAATGAAAGAAGGCATGTGTCATGAGCTGGCTTGGAGGGTATATAAGGTGTGCTGTAAGCAATCTGAAAACATATCTCTTGTTGCTGTCATAGATAAAAGTCAAGCAATTTATTAGATTTGCAAAAAGGGATGATTATCAGCTTTCATGCCAAGGGTGGCAGTATTTCTGAAACAGCATAGTTTGTGAACTGTTCACGTGCTGCTGTGGTTAATTTGTATCATGATTGGAGAAATGGCACCATTGCAAATAAGCGACGTGGGAACTGCGGACCACCACGTGCCATTGATATGAAAGGTGAATGTCGGGTTTGAAGGTGCGCGAGCGCCGATCGGCATGCTACAGTGGAGCAACTCACCGGCTGAATGAATCAGGGGACTACCACAAGTGTGTCTAAATCGACAGTTCAGCGAACCCTGCTGCGTATGGGGCTCCGATGCAGATGGATAGTCACTGCACCTATGCTAACAAAGGTGCATCTGCAAAAAAGGCTTACATTTGCACGGCAGTATCGGAATTGGAACTCCGCTGATTGGCAAAGGATTGCCTTCTCCGATTAGTCACGTTTTCTGCTTCACCGAACGGATGGACATTGGCGTATAAAGGGAGAAACATCAGAGAACAAACAATGTTCAACCACTGCTGGCAGAACACAAGCTGGTGGAGGCTGCTAGAGGAACTAAAAGCAAGCAATTTTTAGTACATGAAGGTCATAGCACAAATTGTTGAAATACTGCTGACTGTTATGCCAAGCAATGCAGAAGTTAAGAGAATGCAAGCATTGTGGGCAATGTTCTTGATGACAAGTCAATGTTCATGCAAAAAGTGACTTCAGGAAATAAACAGCAAATAAAGTAAGCCAAAGTAAGTATTGCTTGAAAATTTTGACCCATCCACTGCTATCAATTTATGGTGGAGAGATTTTATTTGTTAACATAGCGAGATACCAAATAAAAATTATTCCGATTATCTTTCCAATAAGAACTGTCTAGAAAATTTGGTTGATGTGGTTGAAGAAAAATATAACTTTTAAGATTATATTTATTCATTTAATTGCACTGGCCAATTGACACACACACACACACAGTGGGCCCTTTTAACTACTAAGCTTAAATTTAACTATGTCTAAATAAATGAAAGGTATACAGTGCAGTGATAAAATGTGTACACAACACGAAATAACCATAAGGAAAGTAGCAACTAGATTTTGTCCACCCACTGGCCACTTGAAAGAAGCACCAATTTTAATCTTTAGTGTGATGGTACACTGGATTGAGTCACAGACATTACGAAGTGTTTCCAGAGCTTCAGCAAGCTTGTCAAAGATTTAAAAGAACACATAGTAATGATGGAATATATGCAATGCTTCTACAGACATACAAAACGTTTGGATTAGATTCTTCTAAAGTAGTGGCTGCAATTACTGACAATGAAAGCAATTTCGTTAAAGCATTTCAAATATTCGGGATTCAAGCAGCAAGCATTGTTAAGGATGATGTGGATTTTGACTTGGGAAACAGTTCAGGTAGTTCCGATTATGATACGGACGCTGCCTCGGTCTCAACTAGTGATGATGATGAATAGCATTTGTTGGCTACATGTATACATCTTGGGGAATGGTTACCCTTGCATTTCAGATGTGCGTCACATACACTCAGTTTATGTGCAACTACTGATACTCATAACGTACTAAAAGACTGTAATACCGATCTTTCCGAAATGCATCAACAAGTGATAAGGTGTAATACCTTGTGGAGAGCTGCAAATCACTCCAAAATCTGCAGAAATTATCCAAGCTATTTTAGGTCACACACTTGGCAGGCCTGGTGTAACATGGTGGAATAGTTTATACAATGCTATGAAACAAATTCTACACATAAAAGACGTCAGCTACATTGCATAAAGCATTGGACTTAAAGAATGTACTGAGAGATCTACACTTCAGTTATATGGAAGAATATGTTAAATGTACTAAACACATCGCCGAGACCCTAGACATCCTCCAAGGTGAAAATGACATGTATTTTAGCATCCTACTTTCAAATTTGCTATCATTAAGGCACAATTTACAAACATTATTGACTGGAGACCTCACATGTTGCCGACCATTAGCCGAAGCTTATTTGGAAGGTCTAGAACAAAGGTTTAAGGAATACTTCACACTGTCATCTCCCTGGGCGGAAAAGGCTGCAATAGCAGCTTTACGTCACCCTAAGTTCAGCCAATTTAAATGGCAATCTTGTATTCCTAATTCCTATTATATCAAAATGAAAACATTGCTCATAAATGAATTTGTCAACAGAAATTAAATCGCAACATCTCATTGACGCACATTCTACCAGTCGCCAAATCAAGAATTATTTTTTCTATATTGATTTCAATTCTGAAGATAACAGTGAAAACAAACATCTAACAAGGAAAGCTGAACTCATCTATGCGCGTTTCAGCCTCAAAGAACCAGGAGATTTACGTGTGTTACATAATTATAAAGAGGTAAAACATCTGTTTGTGCAGTATAATACACCTCTGCTCTCCTCAGCGCCTGTCGAACAGTTGTTCTCATATGCTACTATTACCAATTACTGCAAAGCTAATATACTTTTGGATGAAATGTTTGAAAAGAAGGTTGATTTAAAAGCAAACCTTACGTACGAAGAAAAAGACCACAAACAAACTAGGGAATAGGAAAAATCCTACCTTGTTTTGCGACAGGTCACCTAGATATTCTTCTTCTACTTTACAATAAGGATTTGTCATTTCTTTACTTTGTGATGAACTAGTTGCTCATTCTTTCCATTGTACTAGTTCACTTTGTGGTTGCCATATTTTGTAGCAATCAGACCTTTCATTCCTTCCTTTTCAAGTGATGTAGTGTCTCAGAGTGGTTTCCTGACTGGTGTGTGTGTGTGTGCGCGCACGCTTCAGTGAATTGTTCTTTTTTAAGACTAAGATCACATGCAACGGCATTAATCTTTCTTTCATTTTTGTACTATTCTCTAACCGAAATAAACATCCCATTCATACTTACTTCATATGCAGTGTTAGAATTAGAAATAAATCTTCTACTGGCCCAGCGGGCCACTAGAATTTGCAGACCACTGGTCCGTAAAAAAAAAACAAAAAATTTAAAGACATTTACAATATATGTAGAAAATAACATATCATTTCAATGGAATTATCTCCAACACTTGTTTTTAAACCTATCATTATTTTGCAGCCTAAAAAAAACCATACAGCAAGGTAAGAGAAATAGAAATTTATTTTTTAACTTGTGACAAATTAAGAAAAAAAAATTTTACTGGCCATCCGGGCCAGTAAAATCAATAGTTCAGTGGTCCGACGAAAGTTTTAATTGCCAATGGCCAGCAGACCACTGGGTAATTCAAACACTGATATGTATTATTTTGTTCAAATCACTTTACTTGCAGCAAAGACGGGACAAATACTCATGTCATACACATACAATCTCCAATACCTACATACGTACATTTGAGGTAAGGGTGGAACAATTTTGTCAAATAACCTACACAACGTGCAAGGGTGTACTGGTTGCTGGTTTATTTGCGTTGTATTGTTACCCATACGTTATTGGTTATTTACCAACACATAGTTAACCATTACGATTATAATGGGTAACTGCTACATGTCATTACAATTACCATGTAATTCTAATGACCAGTTCACCATTACCATGTAAAAGTAACACTATGTTCTTGCTCCCATTACCATTACACTATAATGCATTACCGATTAATTCAATTACGATTTTGCCCAACTCTGCTATTCAGACATGTCCGATTACTGATTTTTACGCGGTTCATTGCTGAAAAGCCACGCTCACGAGAAGCAGTACCACACTGCATTAGATGTAGCAGCTGCGTCATCTTAAAAACATTGTCATAACAGTCTGTTTTCTTTTTGTTCAACATCATCATCATCATCATTGTCAACCATTATCAATCCACTGCTGGACGAAGGTCTCCCCAAGTTTCCTCCACAACGGTCTGTCTTGTGCCCAGTCTCCTCCATGTCACCCCTGCATACTTTCGAATTTCATCCACCCATCTCCCATGTGGTCTTCTTCTGGGTCTTTTCCTGTCCCTTGGAATCTAATCTAAAATTTCGGCTGTCCATCGATGATCTGTCCTTCTGGCAGTGTGTCCAGCCCATTGCCATTTCAGGGATTTAACTCTGATCATGATGTCTTCCACTCTTGTCATTTTTCGGATCCACGAGTTCCTCTTCTTATCTCTCCTGGTTACACCAAGCATGCATCTCTCCATGCTTCTTTGAGTTGTCTGCAGCCTTTGTATGTCTCTTTTAGTTAAGGTCCACGTCTCTGCACCATACGTAAGCACTGGAAGGATGCACTGATCAAACACTTTTCTTTTAAGACATAATGGCATATTGCTCTTGAAAATTATGCTGTTTCTTCCTAAAGCTCTACAGGCAAGTTTTGTACGCCGATTAATTTCTTCATCAATGTGACCCTCACTTGATATCTGCTGTCCAAGATAAACGTACGTGTCTGTTATCTCCAGCTTTTCTCCATCAATCGATAAATCTTCATTTCTTGTAAAAGCATTGAACATCACTTTTGTTTGAAAAGAAGGTTGTTCAACATATATGCAGCTAAACAGAGATTCAAAGATGATTCTTTTACCTATAGATGAAATCCATCAGCAGATTAAGTTTCTCTTAAAGCCCACCTTTACTTCCATTCACTTTCAAAGCAGCTGCAGGAACACGGGCGAGAAAACTGAACGTGATATTCATTCACAAGTGTGTGTGGGTGGGGAAGGGGGAGTCGGACAAAATAGTTGTTGCTCACTTGGGAAATAAAATTTTCTGGTCATTGTTGGCTACTATATTAAAAAATTTACTAGCCACTACAAAAAATCTGGTTGCCATTTGGCTACTGACATTCACAATGGCTGACTGCAAGTATATCATAGATGCAGCGCCCACAGAGCAAAGCGCTGCCTAATCACTGATGACCGGAGTCAACATAGACTATCCAGGCTCATACAGACTCACCGATTGGCAAACAGCAGTGCAAACTACATCCGGGTTAAATGTCGGAGGCCCAAACATCATCAATGAGCGAATGGTATGGAGCATGCTGCATACCCTGGACTACGGGAGCCAATGCCCTACTAACATGCCACTGTTGACTGCTCGTCATCGGACATTACCCCTCGCCTGGTGCAGGGAAAATCGAAACTAGACCTCCGCAGAGTGGTACCTCTCATGTGCTCAGGTCAATCATGTTTTCAACTATACCGAGCTGAAGGGCAGGTGCAAGTGTGGCATCAATAGCATGAGGCCATGGCCCTGTCATGCCAGGTCGGCTCTGTTCAAGGTGGCTCCGTGATAGTTTGGAGAGCCTTCTGATGGAACCAGGGGTTAAAATTCAGGGCGGGATGGCGGGATCCCCGCCGAAAAATTTTAACTTCCACCAGAATAAAGTTGCTTGGCGGGAGCCTCTCGCCTTATGAAATTTTTAAGAATATATATAAATATAAAATCTTGGGTCTGTTTTTGTACCACTCGCAAAATTCACACATTAAAAACGTATCCTTCGTAAACATTCGTGCATTAGAAACGGATCGTTCAGAGTTCCGAAAATTCCAATCGAATACATTGTCAGTTTATGGACACGTGAATCGGCTTCCATATGTAGCCGCATGAGCAGTTCATTTTGCATGTCGCGGACTGTTACTGTTACAAAAGACTTAATAATTGCTAATCGTGAAAGAATACTTGTTAAAATCCCGTATTTCTTTCATGATTAGCAATTATTTTCGGTGTTAGGGTATGAAAATGCTTGAGCCCTCCCCATAATTTTTTAATTGCTACAACCCTGATGCAGACATATCAGTGAAATCAAAAATGGTCACATCATAAGCTGTGTTGATGTCATTTAAGTTTCTGAAATTTCAATATGCCAAAACATTTTAAACAGTCCAATACTATCTTTTTAATATCTTCAGCTAAAAATAGCAACAATGGAGAGTCACTTTGGTAGTGAACTAGGAAGGGTTGCAAAATCTTGGAAATGGAAAGGAAAAAATTCAGTTTCATTTTCACCAGAACATCTTTGCATGCCTGTGAAAATACAAGGTATGATTTGCACTTTGGAATATTTGCAGATTTCCCTTTGTCAGTAAGGGAAACATAATTTAGTACATTCTCTAACATCACAATGGCTCTTTCAGCAGCAGAACAATTTTCCAGCCACCAATGGTTGCAAAGCTTTAAGGGAATTTTTCCAGGGTTTGTTGAATTCTAATAGTCCTTCCCTTCTTGCTGGACAGTTTTTATAAAGTTGATAAAGGTTTGCCAGAAAACTAGCTACATTCCACGAAAATGCTGTGCATCCATGTTTGAAACAATTGCTCAGTGTATGAATACCACAACTACCAATGTTACCATTTGGCAACCGAACTCTTTTTTTAATTCCTGCTTGCAGAAGGCTTAAAAACCTTCCAGTTAATTGCCGGACCATCCACTGATAAAGTTTAACACCTTGGACAAATTAAGTTCTTGTGTAGCATCACACAGAAATGCCAATGTTAATTCAGCAATAAAGTGACCCATGAAAATATCTGCACTCCAGAAGAGAACATGAATGCCATCTGCTTTGACTGTTGAACATGGTTTAAACTCTCATCAAATAATAATGTGTAGAGTCAGTTCATTAACACACCTCAAAACAGTTGGAAGTAAAATGATGTGCTATTCCAATAGAGATTAAATAAGCAAACTTTGCAGCATTGCAGGTAAACAGAACTTTTATTCCTTGCCACTAAGGTTTTTTTTTTTTATTGGGAATTTAACAACCATCGTGAGCAACTCAATGGGCTATAAGCAGTCTCCTGTCCCTAATTTAGGGCCACTGGTTCCAGGGAAGGGAGAGAGCCAGTGCTGTAAGACAAACACAACATCCATGCCTCACCGGGATTCGAACCCGGACCCCTTTCAGACGAACGATCAGAGGCCATCGCTTAGACCACTGCGCCACCAAATTATCGAAGTTGGCATATTAGTTACATTCACAATCAAAACACACTTATATAGTGTAGTAAAATCCATTTATTTACCACCATAAAAAAGTACAGTCAACTTCGCTTATAGTGAACCTCTGCGGACTCGCATATTTCGCTCACTATGTCTGAGGCTCACTAAAACTGAAGTGTCTTCCCTTAGCCTGAATTGAGTGGAATAGTGAGCAAGAAAATAAAATATGTACATATGTATCTAAAAAACAATATTTTTATGTACATAGTGTATGTTCATTAAATTAAGTAAAAAAATTAATTTTACATTGCAGTAATTACCGTGAAAATAGTCTTGTGTGCCGCTGGTTGCTGCAAACAGTTTAAATAAATATTTTCTCTACGTCCTTTTCTAGAATCTGTGCTTTCGCTACATTCGATTCTACAGTTTTTCATTATCGTCCTCATCATCTTCAACCTTGTTTTCTTCCGTGCTGGAACCGCCTTTCACAGCCTCAACAACAGCTTCATCCGACGGGATTTCATTCATTATAACTTCACAGTCAGCATCGATAAAATCTTCAGCTTCAGTGGAATTCACACAGATATGCTGAAGCAGGTCCTTAAGAGGCACATCATCCTCTTCTTCGAATGCCACAAGTCCAGTAGCCAAATCAGGCCTCTGGAAACAGTTCTGTATAGTGACAGTTGACACACTCCTCCACCCTTTGTTTCCAAAACGTACAGCATTTAGAACATTTATTGATGTGCTCTGCTTTGATTCCAAGGTTTGGATTAAACAAAGCGTTACTTCCCTTCTGTAACAGGTTTTAAATCTGCAAATCCCACCTCGATCCATGGATTGGAGGACTGACGTGGTATTGGCAGGCAAGAACACCAGCTTGATGTTGCTGAGGTTTTTAATCCCACCTTTGCTCTTCAATGCACTTCATTAGTAGGCCTACAATATTGTTCTCAACACATTCTTTCTAGTTTTTACAAGGTTTGTTTTGAAATAAGTTACAATTTCATGTTACAAGTACACTCTTTTCTGTGAAGTTTTATTTTTTTGGTTCACTAAAGAATCATTCCATGCCAAATCAACCAAAAAATTTCAATATTCAACCTGACCATCTCAGATTTCAATGAAACCTTCAGGGATCATTCTACCTAATGATATAAATGAGAATATATTTTTAAAAAACTTTTGTCATTGGGTTTTCATGTAATTATTTTTTTTAAATTTTGAAAAATCGTCATTTTTTGGCTTGCATACTTTTTCAATCTTGAATTTCTCAAGTTCTATAAGGCCTAGTTTGACCCCTCATTTTAAACAGAATTTCATAAGTTTTAATTTGATATGCAATTTGACTATGCTTGGTGAAAAAAGAAATACTAATTTTTAAGATAGTGTTTTTTTTTTATTTTGAAAAAAAATGTTTTTTGTAATATTATAAGCTTTAAATCCTGAAACTTGAGTGGGATCTCAATGAGATCGAGAGCTATGGCAAAAATCTTAGTTACTGTACAAGTAATAATGGATTATAATTCTCGTTTTCAGTGTGTTTACATGATAACAGACACTGAGTTTTAAAATCTACATAATACATCATACTAATACATAGTCAAACATAAAACAAGGGAAGGATAGTCCCAACAGGCTAAAAGTTTTACCTGGTAAAATTAATAAAAGTTTTTTTTTAGTTAGCACTCAGAGTTGTAGTTACGCCAAAATAGCGACCTCTTAGTTCTTTAATTTAACAAATAATTTCTTGTTTGCCTTTTTGGTTTCTGAGTCTGTAAGTCGATAAACTCTTCCTGTAGCTGTTGTAGGATCAACTTTTGTTAAAACCTCACTTTTATGTGCAACTAGTATGTCAGTAAATTGTGGGTATTTGAAAGACGGAGAAGGGCCATGTGGTTTTTAAAAAACTTATTTTTACTTCATCTTCTATTCCTAAAACACAAACTAGCCACCACTTGTCTGAGTATTGGCATGTAACAAAGCCAACAGTGTCATTACTGTCCAGATCATCATCAGTGTCATCAGCTGAAACTATTTCTACACTTGATTCCTCTGAAAATGAGTAGTTTTTCACTAAAACTCTAGTCTCATTCACAGAACTGTAACTGTGAAATTGTTGAGTACCCTTTATTGTTGTTGCTGCTGCTTCAAACCTACTCTTCAAGCTCTTTTCCTCTGCCTCATATTAGTCTGTAGTAGAATACAAAAAACTGATTTTGACAATATTGTCTTTAGCCCAATCAGAAAGTTGGCAAGGGATCATAATTTGATCATTGTAGACGGGCCAATGTCGCTAATCGTTTAACAGTTCCTCCAACACAATCACAAGCATTTTTTCCATGTGACAATGCGAAGAAGTTCCATTCCGCCTTGATGCCAAAATATTTCTCATGATGGCAGAGATTGAGAACGTTTGATTTGTTTTTGTACTGTGATGATGCTCCATCTGAAAAGTAATTCAGCTTTTCAGGTTTATCGGGCAGATTCTGTTTATGAAAGGCAATCATGAGGCGTTGAAACAAATGAACAGCAACTGTATCATGCACCATACAATCAGAAAGAATAACTAAGCTCAGGTGCACCAACTTTTTGGTTTCCTCATCAACGTAGTATATAACAAACAGATGTATTGTTTTATTATTATTATTTTTTTTATTATTGTAGGTTTAACGACCACCGTGAGCAACTCAATGGGCTATAAGCAGTCGCCCGTCCCTAATTTGGGGTCGCTGGTTCCAGGGAAGGGAGAGAGCCAGTGCCGTAAGACAAACACAACATCCATGCCTCACCGGGATCCGAACCCGTACCCCGTTCGGACGAATGATCAGAGGCCATCGCTTAGACCACTGCGCCACCGGGGCGGCGATGTATTGTTGCTTGAGCATTGTTCCAATGAAAGCCTTGTGCAGAATCTTGAAGCACAAATGCATAATTTTCAGCAAAATCACAAAGTACAATGCATTGGTTTTTAGATAGATTTTCTTTCAAATGTCGCAAATAGGAAGACTGTTGAGTAGCAATGAAAGAGTGTCTTAAAAGTTTTGGCAAACTCTGAAACAAATAATCAAAAAACTCTTCTGTCAGTTTTATAATAGTTTCCAGGACACACTTGTTATCAATCTGCATTCATTGTTTGAAACTCGCATTTTCAACGCTATTAAGCTCAAAAGCTTCTTCAAACCGAGCCTTCAAATCATCACTTCCTGGGCAATTAACACAATTTGCGAAGTAACATTTAGATGTAACTTGATTGACATTAAATGTCAGTCATTACTGTTTCACACGTTATGCAAGTTCTTCAATCGGGAGATTATTAAATTATGTTAGATACGTATGGGGCGCATAGTATCGGCAATTAAAATCAAGAAACAATGAACTATATATGTACTTACAATATCTGCCAGTCAAGATGATTTCCTCTTCAAGATTCTAGTTCGTTTTGTTTTTTTTAAATTCGGTAAGGTTTTAATTCAGTTTCATATTTTGTTGTTGTTAAAGGAATTATTTACCTTTATTGTAAAAATTCATCTTGTTCAATTTTATCTGGTGCAGATTTTACAATATCATGAATTTTATTTTTCTAAACTTCACAATTGAAAAAAGTTCACATTCTTTGAATGAGTCGGATACTTATGGCAATGTCTTATTTTTTTTATTTTTTTTTTTGTATTGGAGGTTTAACGACCACCGTGAGCAACTCAATGGGCTATAAGCAGTCGCCGTCCCTAATTTGGGGTCACTGGTTCCAGGGAAGGGAGAGAGCCAGTGCCGTAAGACAAACACAACATCCATGCCTCACCGGGATTCGAACCCGGACCCCGTTCGGACGAATGATCAGAGGCCATCGCTTAGACCACTGCGCCACCGGGCGGCACAATGTCTTATGAATAAATACATTACGGGCACACATATGAAGCCCCGACAGCCACTACGAATATTGTAAGTACATATATAGTTCATTGTTTCTTGATTTTAATTGCCGATACTATTACCCATAGGTATCTAACATCATTTAATAATCTCCCGATTGCAGAACTTGCATAACGTGTCAAACAGTAATGACGGACATTTAATGTCAATCAAGTTACATTATCGTGGCCACGTAAAAAGTGTGTTCATCGCAAATTGGCGAAATTTGAACGATATATTTTAACATTTAGATGTTGGCGTTTTGCAAATTATATTGCTTGTTACATCTTTGTATGTTTTAATCGGGAGTTCCCCATTTGATAATTCAGGTATTTTACACTGAGCCATCATTAGTTTGTCATTCTGATGTATTGTGTAAACGCACACAGAATGTGTCCCACTGGACCCAGGAAAAACACAATGCTTGGGACGAAGCTCACAATATTTAGAAATTCCAATTCTCTGATCAGGGTAACGCTCCTTAAATAGTACATATGATTCTTTTAATGTACTTAGAATTAAATACTTTTGAACATGTACATGTTTGCCATCTTTTTTGACTGAAACAGTCTTTTTACTAGGCATTTGACGACTAACCTCATCATTTTGATAGAATTCTTTGACTAGGGCCACCGTTGCAGGGTTTAGTAAATCATTATCTGTAATAGACCCTAATGTAAATTGGTTACACTTATAGCCAATGTATTTTTTTTTTTTTTTTTTTTTACCTTATACAAAAGTTAAAGGTAGCAATGTAGCCCTAACTGGTATTTAAAACAATACTACTGGCACCGTAACTCCTGATCCCATTCTAAAAGTTTCAGGATTTAAAGCCTATAATATTACAAAAAACATAGTTTTTCAAAAAACACTATCTTAAAAATTTTACATTTTTTTTAATTTAAATTTTTTTTTACCAAGCGTAGTCAAGTTGCATATCAAATTAAAACTTATGAAATTCTCTTTAAAATGAGGGGTCAAACAACTCTCTAGGCTTTATAAACTTGAGAAATTAAAGATTGAAAATGTTTATGAAAGCCAAAAAATGACGATTTTTCAAAATTTTTAAAATTAATTACATGAAAACCTAATGAGATAAAAAAAATTTTTATAAATATTCTCATTTATATCACTATGAAGAATGATCCCTGAAGGTTTCATTGAAATCTGAAATGGTCAGGTTGAGTGACTGGTTGATTTGCCACCCATAACCGAAGTTGAGGGTTCACTATAAATGAAAATTTATATGTACATTTCTGATGCTGAGGGTTCGCTATAAATGAAAATTTTAATGTACATTTCTGATGTTGAGGGTTCACTATAAATGAAAATTTTAATTTACATTTCTGATGTTGCGGGTCGAGACCAATGATTTAGGTTCACTATATCCAGAGTTGACTGTATAAAGAATTGCCAAGCTTTCACTCTTCACTGGGAGGCTTTTTTAAGGCAAGAAATAGACATAAGATACAGAGAATTAGGTAGAGAGAGAGAAGTCTCTATGTTATGATATGGTATTTTATGAAACTACCTCATTCTCCAGTCAGAGAACCAGGTAGTTTCATAGAGACCATATCATAACATGCTAGTTTGCTGGAGAGGATTCCAACTCCCTGATGGCAGCATCTTTAAAGTTCGTGCAAGGAGCAATTCTTCAAATATTATTCCATGTAGGAGTGGCTGAGCAATGTAGGACTTCTCTGGCATGCACTGTATTCTGCATGTCTTGATTGAAATATCATGCCAGTGTCAACCAGGGCATGCAGAACACAACATTTACCACAGAAGTTGTGCATTACTCTGCACCTTCTTTGTGGAATAATATTAGAAATAATATTAGAATTGCTCCTTACACGAACTTCAAAGAGGCTGCCATCAGGGAAACAATCTAAATCCTCTCCAGCAAATTAGCATAGAATGATATGGTCTCTATGAAACTACCAATGGTTTGGAATTCATTATTAAAGGATGGAAACACATCACTGCACACCGTATAAGTACTTGATAAAAAATATATGTAATACCACATGTGATTAACAACAAGAACTATACACTAACTATATTTAAAATGGTGTAACTATACTAGTAATCCGAATTAATTGGCGAAGAATAGAAATCCAAGTTTCCAGGCTTTGGCACATCAATCACATAGATTTTGGCATTACGCTATCAGCGATGAAAACCAATTTATGAAACAGTAAAAAAGGTTATGTTGTATAATTTTCCCATCCATATAATCATAAAAAGAATGCAATTTTCATTATAAATTTACACGTTCGTAAAATCCAGGTTCTAACACCCAAAGCTTTAGCATTCATTTTAAAAGCAAATTAATAACTTGAGCTTTACGCAGCTAAAAATGAGGAGTCATTTCTACTACGCAGAAACAAAAATGAAAACTAAGACTGTCTATAAACTTTTACCTTTTGTAATTTTCATTCACAGTTCACAACTTCACACTTTCGATTTCAATTTGAAATTTTCAAAACTGGAGTCCGCCATCAACCATGTTGCCAACTATTAGCAGAGACTCAACTAATCCCGACTTTCCGATGTTAAAATTAACACTTTTTTTCTTTTTTGAAAGTTTTTTTTTAGAGGTTATTTTTTACTTTTTTTTTAATTATTTATTGGACATAACAGATACATTGATATATATATATTTTTTTTTATTGGAGGTTCAAGCGACCACAGGGAGCTACTCAATGAGCTATAAGCAGTCTCCCGTCCCTAATTTAGGGTCACTGGTTCCTGAAGAGGGAAAGGAGTGAGCCAGTGTCGTCAAGACAAACACATCATCCATGTGCCTCACCGGGATTCAAACCTGAGCCCCTTTTTGGACGATTGATTAGAGGCCACATATATATGTGAGTTATATATAGTACAGACATTTATTGTTTCAACGTCCCAGCAAAGTCGCATAGGTCAGAAAGGAACTCAGCGAATAAACACCCTGAAAAACAAACACAAACAACCATGTCTCACCGGAATTCGAACCCTTCTCGGACGATTGGTCATAAGAGCGCTTAGAACCCACTGCGCCACGGGGGGGGGGGCAAACAAAAATCGACCAGCCGCCCCGGTGGCCGCAGTGGTCTAAGCGATGGCTTCTGATCATTCGTCCGTAAGCGGGTCCGGGTTCGAATCCCGGTGAGAGCATATGGATGTTGTGTTTGTCTTACGGCAATGGCTCTCTCCACTTCTCTGGAACCAGTGACCCTAAATTAGGGATGGGCGACTGCTTATAGCCCATTGAGTTGCTCACAGTGGTCGTCAAACCTCCAATAAAAAAAAATCGACCAAAGATAGATAAATATTTGACAGAAGCGAAGAAAGTCTCGATTTCAGAAATTAACTTCACACAGACAGAAATAAGTCATCATAAAAATATAATTCGTAGTTTTCATGGCATTTTGCACTTCTTATCTTCCCCATTAAGTACATATTTACAGAATGTTTTTTTTTGTTTTTTTCTTTGTGGGGAGATTTAACGATTACTCGTGATCAAAGCTTCGATCAACTCGATGAGCTATATGCAGTCGCACGCCTGTCCCTAATTTGGGGTCCAGTGGTCCCAGGAAGAAAGAGGTGAGAACCAGCTCTGTATGACGAACACCAACTTTCATGGATTTGAACCCCGCCGACCCATCTCGGTCGAATGATCGAAAGCCAGCACTTACACCACTGCGCCAGCTGGACGGCTGCGCAAAATGCTAACGATTGCTTTCTATCTCGTGTCCTCTCTCTCACTTCCAGCTTTAATTTATTATTCTAACTTTTTTTGTGGAAGCATTAGGTTTAGGGATTCCAAGAAAGAAATGAAATCAGAAATGAAAAACAAATCCTTATTTTATCTCGTAATCGAATACACACCGGTGTCCAAAATTAAAGTCCGGAAAACATTTGCAGAGATAGAAAGCTAAAGACGCAATAGCAGGTAGATACGCTTGGCTCGTAAAGATTCACAATCACAAAAGAGTGCTGAAAAAAATTTTCAACTTAATAGATAAATAAATGCGACAGCGGGACGGCTACGCAAAATGCTAACATTTTCCGTACACAGGAGCCCATTTATTCGCATATGTCACCCAGGTAAAAATGTAAGACAGTAACCTTAAAATGTCTAATACGGAATGTAGTCACCTTGTACACAAACCAACTCTCACAACGACGCTACACTACCCATCACCAAGTTGTAAGTGAACTCTGGAGCCAAAAATCCAATTCCGCGATGGGAGCGGTGCGTAGTTCGTGGAGGGTTCTGGGAAAGAGGCTGGACGAGCTGCTACGTGTTGTCCCATCGAGCATCCCAAAGCGTGTTCCATAGAGGTCCGTACGCAGATCAATAACTTTGCTCTACTGCAGGGAAATCATCGACAAGCTGGAGCCCTGTGCGAGCAAGCGGTTATCATCCATTAAAAGAAACTGTGGCCAACAGCCTCGCCGAAAAAGTTTGACATAAGGCTCTAGGATCTCGTCCCTACAGCGATCGGCACTTATACCGCCTCCTGCGAATACGTGTGTAGCGTTGTGCGGGTGCGGCCGTTCGAACATAATCATAATGCCACCCCACACGAACAGACCTACGCCTCCGATTAGGCAGCAGTGGCGACGCCAGCCTCTCAGAACTCGGTGGGCTATTGGGGTAACCAAGCTCAGCCCTTGTGGGTAACCAAGCATGTGATGAGGGAGGTATTTCACAAGTGTACATACACAGGAATTGCGATTAAAGCCATTTCCCGCCATGCGATTGGTTCAGAGCTGCTTTTGAGATTGTGAGTAGGAGAGCCTGTGAGTGGAGGGTCACGTAACAGGAACACTGTCTTTTTTTATCGTTTTGGGAAGTTCTGTGCTTCCTAAGAAATTCACTGTGAGTAGGGGCGAGCTCCTCGCTAAAGGGCTGCGGGGCTTCACCCCTCCCCAGATATTACGAAGCACATGTTATAATTTTTTCTCTCCTTTCTTACGTTCAAAGTTCTCTAGCGGCCCTAACTTTATTTAGTTTCCCTGTACACATAGCATACAACTGCCCGAAATGCACGCAGGGACTGCAAAATTTGCAGCTCTTTATCTAAAGAGCGTGGCGAGTGGCTGAAATTCCCATATGTAACGTCTGTGTGTTACAGACGTGTTAACTACACACGATCCTCCGCTCAGTTATTGTGTGCCCTTGCGTGAGTTTCCTGTTGCGATACGTCCTATTCATTGTGCTTATTAGTTTACGTGAAGTTCTCCCCTTTCGTTTGATGTATCTCAGCAAATTAGGTGAGGGGTGATAAATTGTGTACTATATTCTCGGTTTTTTTCTTCCCTGACCAGCTGGTCGGCTATGTTGCTTTCCCTCACTATTGCAAATGGAGTCTTCTTTTGGATAGGGCGAAGCCTCTGTCCATTCCACCCAGAATCCTCCTTCAGCCACACCTTCCTGTGACGATGCTTCTGTGTCCTGATCATGATCATATGTAGAGGATTTTAGGAAGGAAGTGTCTGACTCTGGCCGCCCCGGTGGCGCAGTTGTCTAAGCGATGGCTTCCTGATCATTCGTCCGAAAGGGGTCGGGTTCGAAGATCCCGGTGAGGCATGGATTTTGTGTTTGTCTTACGGCACTGGCTCTCTCCCTTCCCTGGAACCAGTGACCCTAAATTAGGGACGGGCGACTGCTTATAGCCCATTGGATTTGCTCCACGGTGGTCGTTAAACCTCCAATCAAAAAAAAAAAAAAAAAAAAAAAAGAAGTGTCTGACTCCAGGTCTTAACTAACCCTTAGAAAGAGGAAGCTAGGAGATTTGGGCTAGAGTGCCCGATAGGAAAGGGACACAGAAGCGAAGTAGAAAGGGGGAGGAAGACGCCCTTATCTATTACCAGGGGGCCAGTACCCGGGGTCCGACAGCTTAACGTGCCCGTCCGACGCACGACGGATATTTAGTGAATCGAGCGTTCGTACCTGCTGGGATCAGACCCTGAGGTCCCTTTCCGTGGCAGTCACGAACGTTGCCCACTAGGCCACCCGCGACGCTTCTGTGTCCTGTGCAAACCATCGGAAGCTTATATTAGATGGAGACACCACTCCTATCCACGCAGCATTGGCCGCCATAGGTCACCATCCGCGCTGCGTGTGACGTCACAAGCAGGCAAAATCTGCTTTGAAACTACGGAAACCACTGAAGCTACGAGGCGTTTAGACAGATAAAATGAGGGATTTAATAATTATCAATTATACAACCTTGCTGTTTAATCAACTGTGCGAATAAGAATGTTTTTTTTTCTTTTTAATTTCACAAGGTTTCTAAAAAGAAAGGAAAAACCAGCATTTCGGTAATCTAAACTCAGAGACGTAACGAAACAAAAATCGGAATGCGAATTTTTCTACAGAAGGTTAGGTGCTGAAAGAATAGAATTACTTGCCTGATATGTGCAGATAATTTAATATTTCCAGTAATCTCACTAATTTAAGTTTTTGAAGTCGAAAATATTTCTTTACTTCCAAATTTTACAGTAAGTGAAGGGTCGCTATTAAGAGGTCATATTTTTGAAATCTCTCTGCTGTATTAAATCATTCAAACTTTATTCAACCAGAATAAAGGGAAAATAAAGAAATACAAAACAAATAATAAACATGCATGCGCATATATTCTCCATACAAAGGTCATTCTCATGCTCACATCACATCAGCTTTCAAAGATATTACCTTATAACACAAAATATGCATAGGGTCATAGCAGGTCACTTATT